>CAUJNA010002824.1:347974-377974 GCA_963377175.1 Effrenium voratum | reverse complement strand
AGGGGCCCGTTTTAGGCGAGATCGAGGAAGAGTCGCTCGAAGGCTTCTGCTGCGTCGGCCCGAGGCGCGGGGGTTGGCCGGGGACGTTTTGGCCGGCGCCATTTTTCTTCCATTGGCTTAAGAATATGCCATTTTTCTTCCATTTTTCTTCCATTTTTCTTCCATTTTTCTTCCATTTGCTATTTCCCCAGTTGGTTTTCCAGGGAATCTATCACTGGAAATATGGGGGTGTGGCTCAAAATTTAACAGGAGGGGCAAACCGCAGGTTTTGGCCCATGTTTCCACTTAGCAGGGTTTCAGTTTGGCACCGGGTTTTGGAGCCGCTGCCATATGTGTGTTTTTCCAGTGGACTTAAGCAAATGCCAGAATTCAGATGCCTTGGTAAGATCAGTTGGGTGCGAGCGAACTCCATGATGCAGGTCCTTTACTTCCGGATCGAGTATGGTACCAGTTGTTTTTTTCAGAATCGATAAGATGAAACGCTTCACTCAGGGCCCGGCTAGGAACTATGGATGGTCATGGATGGTCATCGATTTTCTTTTTTGTCAGACACCTAGGAACTTGGTGGCTCGGTTTTTTGGGGTGGGTAGACCATTTTCATACCGGGTTTTGATTGTGGCTCAAACCTGTTCAGATCATGCCGCAGGTATCACCCGCGCTCGCGGCACGTGCCCGGCTGGAAGATAGCAGTCTATTTTAGTAGGGGAACCCTGCCCCAAAAAGGGGTAAAAGGGAGACCTAGTCGACCTCTCTCAGCCCTTCGGATCTCCAGCCGCGCTAGGCGCCGAGCGGAGATGGATCCCATGGAGATGTGGATGCCCAAGGACGCCCGTCGACGGGTCCCCAGAAACGGATGTGCCTCTTGGGACCTTTTGGTGGCGAAGGGAGAAATATAGGGATCACCCGCATTTTTTGGGGGTCCCTCCAAACAAGAAGACTTAGTCAGATGGGCTTCAGTTTCCTTTTGGCTTTCCTCCAAACAAAGCTGAACTGGCCCTTCTGTGGTGATCCGGACCAATGCATACATGCATACACGCATCGTTTGGAGGCTATGTCATCCATTGGACCTGCAATGGAATATACTGCTTCGAAGCCAGAGTCGCCGTAGGCCTAATTACCCAAAACCCGCCCTGAACCTACCTAAGCCCACGCCAAAACCTGCCCTACACAGACACTTTAACCCTATGCGGACTTCCTGAGAAACCTACCCAAAAACCTTCCTAAACCCACCCCTCCCTCCCGAAGCCTTTTCAAATCCCCTTAACAAAGCGGATCAACATCACTGCAAATTGCAACACAGGGGGCATTGGAGCAACACTTCCAGTGAAACGGGGTACAGGATTGCAGGCTGAGGGTTGACGAAACTTCAAGGGCGAAAGCTAGTGGTGGCTCTCGATTCTGCGATGAGAAGTCCCGAGAAAGATCCGCTGGTGTCAAAAACGGGGTGTCCAACGCTGGTGGTTTTCCCTTTGGTGTCCCTCAAGGTGAACCAGGTACCCTGAAAATAACTTTGGTGTATGTTGCTTGGATGTTAGCACTTTAACTTTTTGCTAACTAATGGGGTTTCCATTAAACCACTAAAAGTTAAACTTTTAGCAGGGGAGCAGAAAGCAATCAAGATAACACACACGCAATCATCAACGGATGCCATGGTTCCACAGGACGGCACGCAGAGAGCGGCTGACGTCTACAAGCGCTTCAAAGGTTGGAGATCGTCTCTCTCGTTTCAGGAGAGAGTTCCTTGGCCGAATCCTCTCAAAGCGAATCGAATTGATCGGTTGGTTTCACACGGTTAGGTTTTTTTAGACCCTGGACCACAAGTTTGTGTTCATTTTCTGGTCCTTGAATGCGAACCGCCTTGGCGCAAAAGGGTGGCCATGAAGCGGGGCCTTCCGGGGCAATTTATTGGTCATGGGAAACGCACAGAGAGCCTACTAGTCTGGCCAAATTGGGAAGCCGAATCAGGCGCGTTAACCTAAAGAAGAGCCCGGGTGAAAAACAACGAACTCTTCTAGTCGCATTGTTTGTATTCCAAAGCCCATTTTCTTTCACAAGAAAACTTATTGTTGCACTGTCCTGCCAGGTTTCGATGTCCAATGGTCCTGCATTTCTGCTTAAGCAGCTCTTGCCTACGTGCTTTCTGGTCGAACCCGGACGCAACGTAAGGTACGCAACTTTGGCATAATCTTCCATTTGCTTAAGAATATGTTTTATTGTCCCCTGTTGGTTTAAAGGGAATCTATCACTACGTGAAATATTTGTCCAAGGGTCTTAACCAAATGAAAGTAATTATGTCCCTGATGAGAAAATACGCGCCCCTTAAAACCCCCCCGTGACACGTGCGTTTATTGGAACTGGGTGCCATCGAAATGTAGGGAGGAGGTCCACCGAAAGGAAGAGATACCTTCCAGAATGCATATTTCTAGGGGTTGATTCCCCATTCTTTTCAACCATCGTTCTTTTCGAAAACCAGCTGTTTCCCATGGTTTTTTTGTCGTTTTCTATAAAGAAGGATCCCTGGAAAGAATGGGGAAGCTACCCTTAGAATTTTGATGTGTATAAGAAGTTAACCAGCTTTCCGAGTAAGGGATTTAAATAAAATCAATGATGCACTTGTTGTCTTTGTTTGGTCTTGGTTTGGACTTGCTTTAGAACTGGCTGCAGCAGGACCCGGGACATTCTGGTAGATTTGATTTAGTCTTGGTAAAATCCTGTAGTTCAGCATGGACGGTTTTCCGGCTTCGGACAAACGTTTGCTATTGTAGGGGGGGCCTTTACTATTCGGGCGAACGGATTAGATATCCCCAACCCAGGAGGATAAGTTCCAGATGGGTTGTAGGATTGTGTGCCAAGCTACAAAGAAATCCAGCGTCAACAGCAACGACACCAAGAGCATCAACAGCAGCGACGCCCGCGACCACGACGAAGACGACAAGAGTAGCCGCAGCAGCAACAACACCACTAACACAACAGAAGAGCCCAACAACGCCGCCGCCACCACCATCACCAACAACAACACCCAGAACAACACCAACACTAAACGAATTTCGACCGACCAACCAACCCCCCAGCCAGCCAACCAACCAGCCAACCAACAAAGCAGCCAGCCAGCCAGCCGCACCCCAAACGCCCCAAACTGCATGCCCCGTAGCACCCAGCCATCAGTCTCGCAAATCACTTTCCCCTCTTTATTTGAAGTTAGAACCCCTATAGCCTTCAGCTACCTGGGGAATTACACATACAAAAAAACGCAGAATAAACGCAGAAAGAAGCAACCGAAGAGATCAAGACACAAACAATCACACACAAAAAAAGACAGACAGACAGACAGACAAAAAAACAAACAAACCAAACCAATAAAACCCAACGAACCACACAAACATATCACAAGCAAGTAAGCAACAAAATTACGGACAGCAAGCCAAAAAATATGCTCGCAATTGTGTATAACGTCAAGACACATCAAGCTAGCCACCACCACCCCATCCCAAACAAGAACGACAATACAAACAGGCAAGCGTCACCCCCCCCCCCCCAAAAAAAAAAAACAAAAAACAAAAAGAAGAACAAAACGGCGAAGGAAACAAACGAAACGATGACCATAAAAGACAGCAACGCCAAAGAGCGCGGAAAAGAGGTCCGCCGCCAAGGCCAAGCTTCATTTGGCCCGGGCTTTGATCATGAACCCGGAGATCCTAATCCTTGAGCCTTTGGGCTCAAGGCGATGGGTGGAACGTTGGAGGGTGGGATGGGTGGAAGACCAAAGGATGGGTGAGACATTGGAGGGGCTGAGACATTGAAGTGGCGGAAATTTGGACATACAAAAAACATCATGGTTGATGTTGGGAGATATGTTTCCCATTTTTGCTTAGTATGGTTTAGTGGTTGACATCCAACCACTTAACTGCTAAAATTTACATGTTTGCTCCCCTCTCAACGTCAACCAAGTGGAGGGTGGGAAGGAAAAAGGAAAGTCGTATTTCTTTGCGTGCTTATCCTTTGAATCTTTCAACATGTTTGGTTCGATTGGGATGTGTTTTCCCATTTCTTGTCCCTCTTTCAGGTGGGCTTCCCCAACATGAGTTTCCCTGTCAAGCCCAAGCCGCGTGCCGGCTCAAGAAGCCGGTTTCTGCATTGGACTTGGTGGTTCTCCGGCTGCTTAAAGATCCAATCGTAGCAACTCGACGGCTAGCTTAGGAAGTCCCAAGGGCCACCCGGAAAGCAAACCAATGCCACACCGCCACAGGATTTTTACACTTTTGACTCAAGTGCTTTCCCATTCACTAGCAACAATTCAGCAACTTGCAGGGGTCAACAATGTTTGCTCTTTACTAAGAGGATGATGGAAGTAAGGACTTAATTCCTTGGTTGGTTGAGCGTTGCCTTCAGTCACTGTTCCTTTTTAAGTTGGTACAGGTCTAAACAATAGTGGTTGGTCTCAGAATCCCACAAATTGGTGGTTTGCTTTTGAAACAACGCCCAGAAGAGGTACCTTCAACAAAAAGCAGACCCGGCCCAAAACGGACATTTACACAGGAGCATTGCCCACCATCTTTCACCATGTTCTGCCACAAAATTGGGTTCCGGTCGGGTTGCAACAAGGGCCCCACCCTGCTGGTTGCTTGGTTGTGCCTTTTCAACCGCTCGCCGGAAAGCAGCAAGCGGCTCAGGCTAGAATGACCTGTTCTCGCGCCGTTTTACTTGTGAGGATGGACGCAAGATGGTTGCCAGACTTTGACGATCGCATCGTTAGTCGGACTGTCCACTTGAGGTGGTTGATGTACCCAAACTAAGGAAATAATCATCCATGTCTTCGGGGGGTCATGTCTCACACCCTACTGTCTTCATAGAGCGCCCTTCGTTACTTGTCAACCGAGGAAGCCATTGATGAACCTCGACGACAAAGAGTCGGAGACGGTCATGGCGGTCCTCCGGGAGTTTGAGCCTCCACCAAAAGTTGTGAGTTTGGTTGTTTCTGGGGTCACTGGGGTCTCTCAACATATTTCATATAGACAAGGTATCGATCAGACTCGGACAAATAAGGGATCGTGTCCCCAACATATGCAGCTTCCTACGACAGAGGGCACCTGTCTGACTGCAAAAGCTCTGCGCACGGTCTGCGGGGCTCAAGGGAAAGGCCGAGGCTGGGAAAGTGAACTGGCAGGGGCCGGAGGTGGAAGGGCTGGGCTTAAGCTGGGTTCGGTGAATGGGCTGAGGGTCGGTGAGTAAGATAGGGTTGGGATGGGAGTTGAGTCTGTGGGCTGGATTACCTGGATGTCATGCAGCCTAGCGCTGTGCAGGCCGCATCCCAAAGCGCCCTTCTGGTTAGGTCCCCCGGTAGTGCCCTTCTCTCCCCTTTTTTTGGGGGAGGGTTCCTCTACCAAAATAGACTACCGAAAAAAGGGTACCCTTATTCTAGAATCTCTACTGGAGGACCTAGTTGCGCTTACAAGGCTTGCGCTGATTTCGGAAGAGAGCACATGCTGGTCCTCTCATGTATCACGGGACCTTTGGTCAACCCCCACAGTCATAATGTTTTTCTCAGTTGCCCAAAGCGAATTGACCTTTTGACCTGTTGGCTAGGTCCACTTTTAGTGCTCAGCAGGGAATGTGGGAATCAACCCTGGCTTCGGCCCCCTTAAAGAAAACCACTAGTTGGATGATTATATCAATCATTCCATTTCTCATTTCCTATCGCACCAGCAAGGCAAAATGTGATCACCTTGTGTTTTGTTGGGTCCAATGAGGGCAACTCAGACTGAGATATGGATGTGCCTTAAACTAGGGGGCCCTTGAAATTGTCCCATTTCTTTCCCTTTAACACCCTGCCGAAAAGGGTATCATCAAAAAGACACACCCATATCTGCAAGGCTAGGCGGGGAGGCAGCGGGTTGGTGGATTTTTGGGGTTCAATGAGGGCAACTCAGACTCCTAAATCTTCTTCCTAGGTTCCCCAGTAGTGCCCTTTTCTCTTTTTTGGGGGTTCCCCTACTAAAATAGACCAAACCGAAAAAGAAAAGTTGGTACCAACTTATTCCAACCTCTCAACTCTGGACCTAGGCAACTTTCCCGAGAGAGAGATCTGAGGTCTCCAACCGCGGGGTGGCCTTAGACCTCGAGACCTTGGAGTATCGCCGGCCACGGACCTGCTTCTACAGCGCCTCGGCGCGGCTCTCGCGGCTCCTCTCGCCGGTCGGGCGGGCGAGAAGCAAGCGGTTCCAAGGCGAAGAAATCCCCGGGGTTTATATTAAGAATATGTGTTACTTTCCCGTGTTGGCTTTAAAGGGAAGCTATGACTATTGGACTGACCACCGAGACGCAGCCGGTGGCAAAGGAGAGTGTGCAAGAAGGGGGCTTCTTGTTGCTTGGGTTTCCAAGCAGATCCTGGCCGTTTCTGTTTGTTCGCGGTTTGTTTGGAAGCTTGGCGTCAGTTTTTTAGCCACCCAAAAACGTTGAGACCCCAGCCAGTCAACTCAGGTCGGACAAAGTTGGGCATGTCCTTTCAAGTGAGACACACAAGCACGAGCTAACATCGGCTCACCGGGTGCACATCTGGCATGCACCAGAACATTTGAGCGAACGCGTCGAGCTTCCTGTATTCTTTGGACCATTGTTTGACTAGTTTCAACTTTGTCTCAGCCGAATGGCTGTGGGTCAAAACCAATGGTACCATTTTGGTTGGTAGGTGAATTCACCACCCATTTTAGAACCTATTTTAGGTGGGATTGGGATGTTCACTGGGGGCTAACCGATTTGGATTTTGACCCATGGCCAAATGAAACCAACTGCTTTGCTACCCATTGGCAAGAACTTGGGAGGTGACCATGAGACCATAGAAAAAGGGTAACCGTTACAGGTCTCGGATGGCACGACAACTTGTGGAGTCTCCTGCAGCAGGAGGTATATATTGTGGGGGATTTACAGCAGACGAAACATCATATCTGAAATGAATTTCTGTGTACCCCAGATGTTTGCCTGCTAGGTGTGGCATGCCGGTCTGAAGAACTGGGGCAAGGCGTGTTTCATCCAGCAGATGGTTTATGGGCATTGCCGTTTTTGCAAAATTCCTTGGTAACTTAGACTTACCCAATACCATGTTTAGCAAGTCCATGTTGCGTGGATGAGTTTCCAAGTAATGTTGCCTTGATGTTGCCTTCTTTGTTTTCGGGTAAACTGGGAACCCCTTGGGCCAATCGAACAACTCACTAGCCCCTTTGGGCGCGACGTCTCCTACTCCATGTGGGCGGTCGCAGCTTTCTTGGGCTGCTGGGCATACGACCCCCTGGACAACGCACAGCTCGGGTGGGCGGACGACCAGATGTGGGAAGCGGGACAGGACGTTCCACAGCGGCAACCTTCGATCCGGAGCTCAGGAAGTTTGAAGCTTCCCGGGTGGCCGTTGGTTGCTCCCCATCTGACAGTCAGGGTTGACTTTTCAGGATCTTTACCAATTCTCTTTAGTGACCCTCAGCTAACCCCTGGCTTCCTGAGGTACGGGAAGGAATGTGTTTGAATCTCATGGCTCCAACTCATTGCCACGTTGAGCTTGGACTTTAGGCCGTCCGGGGGGGGTTTGGCGCGTCCATTTGTTTCCCAAGAGATTTGGCTCCGATCGCCGATCGCCAAGGCGCCGAACGCCGCACCATGAACACCAAGACTGACGTGGTCTGGGAGTTCAAGGAGGGCGGCCAGTTGGCGCCGCGGCTTTGCAATGGCCAAGAAGCGCGTTTTTTTTTGACAGGGACATTTTTGGTGGGGGGATCTACCACTAACTGCTTCTGAGGTGGTTCCTAATTAAGATTCAAAAACCGCATAGGCTTTTGAGCATTGAACATGGCATTTGGTGTGTTCAAGTTCCAAATGGTGTGCGTTACAGCAAAGCATGCTTTCGAACGAGACAGTTGAGCTGTGCGGACTTCAATGTTGGCTTTTCTTGGTGGAGATCGTTCACAAGAGCCCAAGTCGAGATTCTCTGAAAGACGGAGGTGCTGTGCAAGTTTGAGACCGCCCCTCCTGTTTCGAGCGCAAGGGCCTGAACGGCCTACGCTTGTGCCCAAGCTTGAAAGGATCTTTCAGGGAGCGACCTGCTTGATGTTCCCTGCCGTCAGGCAATGTTGCGGGAGCCGCTGGTCCACTGCCCCGTTTGGAAGAGGGTGAACACGCTCAGATCAGCTTGTTCCGAAACGTAATCGCTTCATCGCGTCAAGTACCGTCCAAGAAGCACAACTGGCCCTACCTCACTTTCCCAGAGCGATATGTACACCTCTTGGGATTATTTTTTTGCGGAAAACAGTTTGATACTTGTTCAAGCCAATCCGCGGAGCAACAGATCCCCGGCAGACACAGATAACAATCGGGGCCTAGACATGGTTTCCTTTATGGCACTTTATGGGAATCCCTAGGTTCATTCCCAACACCTTGGGTCCTTCCCTAAGAAAAGCATAATCTTCATGTTGGGGTCTCCCTGTTTTCGACATCTCATCCACAACCATGGACCTTACGGGGGGGTGCTTCAAGATAATTTTCCTTTCAAAAGGGACCCTCGTGGGTTTCATGGCAACATGGAGAGGGTATTCGGTCATTCTGTCCCTTTGAACCCTGTCTTGGTCTGCTCATCTGGCAGGTGCTCACCTTCCCCTGCTTCTGGACTTCAAACCTTCCTTTCAGGACACCCTTCTCCCGTCTTCTCACGAATCAAGGATGATTAGGCAGCGAGTGAATGGGTGACGAGGCGTCCCCCAGTTTCTTTCGATGGAGTTGCCCCATGCCCTTCACATCGATTCCCTCTGAGCCCCCCTTCCCCCGGCGCGAATTAATTCCAGCCGGCGGGGTGGCGGGGTGACCTCGCGAGGTCACCTCGGCTCCGGACGCTCATCCGGACAGCCCCATGGCCAATAGCCAATCCGATGCGAAGAGCCCTAAGCGCAAGGCGAGGGTGGAAGGGCTGGAGTCAGGACCGGCTTGGGGTATGTTTTTGTTTTGTTTTGTTAATATGTATATAAAATACATTCGCTCAACTTGGTTGTTTCGCCAGGTTGGTTGTTTGGTCGAAACGAGACTTAGATGTGTGTGTCATGGCTTTACTTTGCCGGCCATTCAAAGTCCCATGGGCCGTTTGCTGGCTAAGGCATGCACAGGGGCTCCAGGTGTGCTCGCAACTGCGGGATGGACCTGGCTGTCGATCAGGCAAAGCTCAGTGAGGAACGCAGGCGGCGGATCTGCAATGATCAGCAATTCTTTCGGCGAGGAATTTGGCTGGCAGGCCAGAAAGTTTTCGGCGAGAAATTCAACGGGCAGGCTCAATAATTTTCCGCGAGTTCCTCCGCGAGGGGCTCTCCCAAAAGTCAGGATCTCGGCGAGCAATCTCGGCGAGTTGCGCTGAGCGGCTTGGCCGGCTGCGAAGCACGAAAATCTCTCTCAAGGCCCAGTTCCACCAAGCCCTGCTTTCGGAGAGGCCCTCGCAGAGGGGCTCTCCTTGAGAGGGGGGTCTGGCCGACTTTTGGGAGAGGCGACTGCATCGCGCCCCAAGTTTCTCTCCCAATAGTCGGCCAGACCCCCCTCTCAAGGAGAGCCCCTCTGCGAGGGCCCCTCCGAAAGCAGGGCTTGGTGGAACTGGGCCTTAAGGAGATTTTCGTGCTTCGCAGCCAGCCAAGCCGCTCAGCGCAACTCGCCGAGATTGCTCGCCGAGATCCTGACTTTTGGGAGAGCCCCTCGCGGAGGAACTCGCCGAAAATTATTGAGCCTGCCCGTTGCATTTCTCGCCGAAAGCTTTCTGGCCTGCCAGCCAAATTCCTCGCCGAAAGAATTGCTGATCATTGCAGATCCGCCGCCTGCGTTCCTCACTGAGCTTTGCCTGATCGACAGCCAGGTCCATCCCGCAGTTGCGAGCACACTGGAGCCCCTGTGCATGCCTTAGCCAGCGACGCAATCAAGAACTCTCATCCTGCGAAAACGGCCCATGGGACTTTGAATGGCCGGCAAAGTAAAGCCATGACATACACAGCTAAGTCTCGTTTCGACCAAACAACCAACCTGGCGAAACAACCAAGTTGAGCGAAAGCTTTTTATATATATATATATATATTTGGATGGTGGGGTATGGTGTCTTTTTTATGTTTGGATGGTTTTTGAACCCAAAGGACACCAACCACCAACCAAAGGGGCCTGAACTTAGAGAGTTTCTAAGGGTGACAACCAGGTGTGTCTAAAGTGGACCCTTCAAGGGGCGTGTGCTTTGGGAATCACTAAGCCATCCAAAAGAAGGTTCCCATTTGTCGGAAGCGCTCAACCAGACTCAGGCAGACCCCTTTTGCGGTTCGAAAGGAAAGCCATGAGTATATTTTGGTTATGTGCCGAGAAAGAAAAAAAACGTCGACGGGATGGGCGTGTGTTTCATGTTTCCCTCGCCCTGATCCTCATGAGCTGACCGACGATTGCCGCGCTTTAGTTTGTGGGCCCTTGTTTGGTGCTGTCTGAAAGGGGACACGGAAAGACAGGATGGCTGGGGAAAAAAATAGAGGCCACCAGAAAAAAAAAATAGATGGCCTATCTGAGGCGATGCTCTTGAAACGAATGCAGTTCCTTGGATGCTACGCCAGGTTGTCATGATCCCATGCTCGGGGTGTTTGGAGATGTCAGGTCAAGCAGAAGCGGCGACCTCCATGTTCTTTACGAGTTTGGGTGATATCCCTCTCGGTGCTTGTGGTAAACAGTCACACTCATGCCTTGGAGCAATGGCTTTTTCGGACCTGGTTGGATGCCTTTCTCCTCCTCCCCTGGCACGAAACATGCAGGACTCAGCTTCTGGTGCAAAAATTGCGACCTCCTTTCCCAGTCTTGGCTTGACATTATACCCGGAGAGTGCTTCACCGGAGTAAGTAGGTGAAACGATCATTTTGCTTCCCCAGCCTTAGCTCCCCTTGTTCATTCTTTGCCTTTTTCGGGTCCCATTGGTTTTCCAGCCAAGTTTGAAGCAGCGCCCTGAAGGCAAATCAGAGTTTGCGTTTTCGGAGCTCCAAATCACTCCCCGGAAAGGCGTTCCCGCATGTTCCCCGCCGCCAGGGTCGCTAAGCGTCCGCCGCTTGGATGGCGGGGACGGGGGGCCCGGAAGAACAGGATCGCCGATGAGTTTGTTCTGCTTAAGCGACTCAGTCAGCTTATTCTGAGCGGCACAATTGTTGCCAAAAGAAGAGACTGCGTCCTGTAGCCATGGTGGGTGCCATGAATGAACTAGAAGGCATTCCGTTGAATGGCCATCTGGCCTTAAATGAGAATTGAGACAGGTTGTTTGCCACGTGTTGTTTTTTTTTTCAACTCCACATCGTAGGAGTCCTAATGTTGAGCCAATCTTTTGACTCGACTTTGGACCAGACGGAACGCGGAGAACTGTCACACGTGACTTGTGATTCCGCACTATTAGCCACCTGGCTTTGCGCGCGGGCGACAACATTTGTTGTTGGGAAACAATTCTCCCATTCTTGCTTCTTGTGGTTTAGTGGTTGAAATCCAACAACTTAACTGCTAAAGCTTTCAAATGTTTGCTCCCCTTCCAACGTCAACCAAGACAAGTACACCTGCTTGGCGTTTCGTTGCAGCCTCTCGGGGAGTTCGGATTCTTCAGAGGGGCTTTTTGTGCAATGGCCTTCCATGCGCCTCCATTGGCGCTCACGAAAGGGTGGAATCGGTCACGGGGATTCCCCCGCTGGGCACGAGGAAAACGGGCAAAATTCCTGGACAAAGAGCAGTTTATGTGTCTCCTGGTTTTGGAGAGGGCGCAAGAATGAGTCTGATTGTTTGAGACCTTGGACACAAACTCGGGCGCGCCATGGATTGGTGGGTTGTGTTCAGTTTCGGCGTTGAGCACTGCGCACCACTGGATCTTTGCTGGGAGTTCACTGGTTCGCGCGCCAGCTGTGATTGAGCTTGCAATTATAGGACAAAATAGTGGATTGCACTGATCACACTCTTCTCCCCCTCACACTAATGAACACGGAGCCTGACAGGGGGGTCCTGGAAGACCATTTTCCTCTTAAGACGTTCCATGTTAATTGGTGGGAGGGTAATGAAACTAGAAGTTTAAACATATTCGAGCTGAAGGCTGAAGGTAGAGGAATGCATGTCAGCTCCACTCTTCTCAATGCTTCTCCCAGCACTTCATGCTCAATTTGTCAATGAAGCTCAACTCACAGAGACCGACCGCACACGCATGCTTTCTCCCTCATGTGTATCCAAGAACACCAGTGCCTAAAATAGGGCTGCACACACCGCACTCCTGGCGCTGAAACAAAATTACATCGCTCAGGCAGAGCACGGCTGACCTGCGAATGGGTTTAGGTCCTGTTCCGATTCCAAGCAACTTACAGCCCTCTCTCCTGCAGTCACCCGGCAGTTGCGCCACTAGCCAATCTTTGAGGAATGTACCTACACCTTGCCTTGAGCCAAAGAGTTACCGCCATGTCCAGGCTACTCCAGAAACCGCTACTCCAGAAACCGGGCTACTCCAGAAACCAGGCTACGCCGGAAACCAGGCATGTTTGGTGGGTACCGTGTAGGTAAAGGGAAATGCACACGACAAGGCAAGCGGTTGAACACTTCTAGCGCCCGAAGCAAATGGAGGATGCACCTTGAATCTTAACAGGAACGCCCATCTTGAGGAAATCCTTGCTATGCCACTGCAAACTGTGGAAACCTTTTCGAACTCTGCGCGCCAAGGCTTCAGAGTCATCAGATTGACCCCAAAGAGAAGCCACCCCATGCCATTGGCGACTTCAGCGCCTCTTGCGCCCGATGAGGCCTTGGGCGCTTCCGCTGGGGGGCCCTTGAGATGGAATCGCCAGCATTGGCTTCAGTGAGCTTCAGGCAACTGCCGAGCTACACGTGCAGCTGTGGCTTTTGCTTGGTTTCAGCACGTGTTTCTGCATGTTTGGACATGGCCCCAAACGGTTCAGTTGTTTTCAACCTTTGGTGTTTTATGGTGTTTTGGATTGATGGTTGCGACTCGTTGAGTTGAGATTGTCGGACCAATCCCCACAGCCTGCTGTGCAAAGCTGTTTGGCGCTCGCTTGCTCGTAACTGCGCCGGCCCCCCGCCGGAATGTGCTGCTTGTTTGTGTATGATATCAAGGCGATCGCTGGCGGCCAGTGTTTCACAGGCTCTGCCCAATGCTGGCAGAAATCGAGAAATCGATGCAACCGGTCTCATTTGATAAGCGCTGATGTGAATTGGTGAATACCATCCAAGGTACCCTCCTGAAAAGGCCTGCTGTCCCTGTCATGCTTGTTTGAAAAGTGGGTGGTTGGGGGACAGGAAGGCGCAAACCACCCCCCAATGAAGCTTCATGCATCCAAACCCAAGAGGAGTCTCCACCATCTCAGGAGGGTCCCTTACGTGACAACCCCTCAATTCAGGGAAACTTGAGATTCACGTGTGGTTTCTTTGTGGCCCCGACTATGAGAACCATCCGAAAAAGTACCCCTGGGTCAAGAGCTCAATCATGGAATCAGCCGTGCTCACTTCCTGGTTTCCTGGACTCTATACGTCTTTTGGGGCTTAGACCTGCCAGTTTCGCGGCAATGTTGGACTCCTATTTTGGCGCCGAGCCTTTCTGTCTCAGCCTTCGCCCGGGCCTTTGACAGGACCTATGTTTGACCTGGGCTAGAAATATTCTGCGCTAGGTGTTGTTTTCTTATGTTGAAACTGATGCTCGAAAACAAATCCTAACTGCTTGGTGTTTGCGTTTGTCAAGCGAAAGTGCTTCTGTTCTTGCAGCCATCTTGGCTTGTAGAGCAGGCCAAAGATTTCGCGCGGGCTTGCGGAGGCGTGAGAGTTCTTCCAAATCGATCTTTTCGCTGAGGCCCTTCAAAAGCGGCGATTTCACTACCCACCAAGCGCTTTTTTGCAGCTGAACATGAAGCCCCAGGAAGTGCAAATTCTAGAAGAACCTCCTCCGCCTCACAACGGGAACCCTTTGTTTGGGCTGCTTTGTTTATTTGCCGGGGGAAACTGGAACCATTCACCCGGGAATCCATTGAACACGTTCTTTCTCCTCGCGTTGCAAGTGGGAAACATGCATCTAAGTGGTGACCTAGATTCACTGAAAGCATGGAGTGCTTGTATGTTTGTTTGCAAAGCTGGTTCCACAAGGGAGATTTGCGCAGACGCGAGGTCTCGCGTGGGTTTCAGTCCCTGCGGTGCAGAGTAAGTTCATGTAGCTTCAGCTGCCGGGGGGGGGGGGAGTAGACACAGCTAGAGGCGGACTATCAATTGAGTTGAGAGGTTGCAATGTTGAAGCTGGAGCTTCCTAGGTGAGCTTTGTGCACTTCGTGCATCGCACTTCAGGACTGCATGTGCAAAAGAAACCTTGCATCTGTTTTGTCAGCATTTAGTGGACCCCTGTGTTCAAAAATATTTCCCAACCAAACGGCAAGGAGTTCAACACAAGCATGACGCTGATGGGAAGCAGCCTTGCCAGCTGGTGAAGGCAGCGTCTCAGGTAGCAAAATGGCCGACAATCCGATACCACACCTTGAAGAAAAAACCGTTGCGACTTTCGAGCTGGAGCTGCCAAAGTGTACTTCGCATGCTTCAATTGCATCAAAGGTAGCTGCGAGAAGCCAACACCTACGAAGCTTCCACTCAGACAAAGGCCAGCAGCAAAAGCAGCAGTATAGCGATAGCGGTGTCGGCAACATCAGTGGCGGTGAGTAGTGATAGTGATATTGGGAAGAGTTTTGCCCATTAACATATATGCGCGCATAGTGTTCAGACGCTCGCCAGCCTGACGTTTGAGTCAACTGGATGAGCGTATGCTATGTGGGCATACCATTTTCTATCTCCAACTTGCGTGAACCTGAGCGAGACTTTCAGGAGAAGGGGAGATAGGTCTGTCCTAGGGACAGTTTGGAGTCTTGCTTAGGACAGAACTCTTGCATCAGCCCTTCCGGTTGATTTCACTGGACCGGTCCTGTCTAACAAGTTTAGCTGAGGTCCATGTCGAGTCAACCCCAAGTCTCGTTAAAAAAACTCAGTGCTCTTGGACACCAAACCGTCAGCGCGCCAGCCTTTTTTTGGGGGGTTTCTTTGCGGCCTATTCCCACGTGGTCAACGAGCAGGATCCCCAAAAGCTAGGCCTTTCTCACTTCCGCTCTAGAAGGCCGGGAGACGAACTGGGTCTAGGTCCCGCAGCTAGGTGCCCTTTCTTACCCTTTTTTGGAAGGGTTTCCCTGCTAAAATAGACTACAGAAAAGAAGGCACTCTTATTCCAACCTCTACGCAAGGACCTAGCTGGTCCAAGTTTCTTGACAGGCCCCTTTTTGGAGCCTGAAGGACCAAGTGTTGACTTCTCGACGCAGCCAGGCATGGGCAACCAAGCATCTCAAGCGCCCAAGGCGGGTTGGAGGACAGTCAGAGCGATTCCTTTCTCCGCGCCGCCAAGCCATCCGGTTCCTTAGTTTTTTTAGGTTTTTTTGGGTTCAGCTGGGTTTCCTCAACGAAAAGTTAGTCACTTCTAGCAGGGGATCTCAGGACAGCCCAGCATTGGGGCAAAACTATCCCAGTTCAGGCTTGTGAAGGCATTGCACCATTTGCAGAATCCCTTCCACGTCATCTCCTGCCCGTGTACTGCCAGCTACGTGAATGTGTTTCTAGCCAAAACAACCGGTCCAAGACATACTATGTATTGCTGTGGTTGTCAAAACTGTTTTGGGATCCCATTTTGTTTGGTCGGTGAATTCACCACCTAGTTAGAGGCCCTATTTTAGTGGTTGGATCGGGTCCCGTTCACTGGGGGCGGCTAACCGATTTGTGTTTTGACGCATGGCCTCAGACTTTGGGCTCCAAGTCAAGCTCCAGGTCAGACGGTTGTGTCCCGTGAATGTGTTTCTACCCAGGATTGTGGGATCAAGAGATTTTCCCCCACTTCTGTGATACAAGGGAATCTCCCCCTTTATATGGGGGGTTAGTCTTTGGGAAGCCCTTTTTGTTGTATCACACAAGTGGATTCCATTTCCCACAGCCCGACTTTGGGCCTTGTGTCAGACGCTTGTGTCCCGTGAGCCACGATTGAGGAACATGGGGATGGATCCCCCATGTTGAACCCGGTTCGCCCTCTTTTGCGGTGTTTTGGCATAGAGAACTAGAGGCAGCAGCGCAGTATGGACGCCCTCCAAACACCCAGAGCTTGTGAAATGCTCCCTTTGTGAACCCACAGTTGCTGCGTTTTGAATCTTGAGAGTTTTCAGTTTAGGTAAGTGTCTGATTCTTTTTCGAAGAGTTAGATCAAGGAATTTCCCAATAGTGTCAAACACCCAGAGGTGGCTAGTCGGGACTCAAGACGATTTTCCTCGGCTTTTTGTTTAGGCAATGAGTTGCTCAACTGAATTCCATCCAACTGGTGGTTCAATATAACATCTTCTCGGTTTAGCAAATACAGATTTCTTGGTTGACCTTGTTGTGACTCATCCAGCGAAATCCACTATGGGTGTCCTTTTTTGAGGGCACCCCCGTTTGGTTGGTTTTATAGGACAATAAGGAAAAAAGCGCATTTTGTTGGGGGGTAGCCCAAAGAAAGACAGACCTGTATGGGTGTGGCTCAAAATGAAAGAGCTAGGGCAAAACCGCAGGTTGTACTCTTTCCATTTACAAAAAATAAAGTGCCATTTGGGGTTGCCCGTTTTTGAGCCACAGGATGACCATTGGCGGAAACTACCAAAAATATATGATATTTCAACCACATGGTTGAAAAGTGACCCATGGTCATTCGTGTTACCCAGAAGATTGATCCTGGCCCCCGTAAATGAAACAGAACCAGAAGATATTTAAGACGTTCTGTGGGGATCCCACTCTTGGGGTGGCGACCTGCCACTTCCTGTCCAAGCCCCATCTTGGGGTTCCCTTCTTTGTCGAGCCATCGGATGACCAGTGGCTAGTTACCCATGGTCATTCTTGTTGGCCAGATTATTGGAAACTACCAAACCGATATTTTCGAGATTTCAAGCACATGGTGGAAAAGTGACCCATGAAGTTGTTTTATGGAATTTGGGGGGCCCATGGGAAGGCCGGTCCTTTGGGGGCGCCCGAAATTGGAAAATTTCCAGGGCACAGGACACCGCCAGCATTTTCTTGAGGCCTTCAGCGCTCTGCGGCGAGCTGGGGAGCCGCTGAATACCTTGGGCTACCAGGCGACCTCGGAGCCGCTGGCCGCTGATTCCGGAAAGGAAGCCGTTTCGGATGGGTGGCTAGGTCTCCCAGCAATTGGTGCCCGACCTCTCACCAACTCTTTTGGTTGGGAGAAGTAGACTATCGAGAGAAAAAACAGGTGCCCTTACTCTAACCTCTCTGCTGGAGGACCTAGAAACTCTTGGACATCACTTGTTCCAGGGGGCTTAAGCAAATGCAGGGATCCGTATATCAATCAGGTTTAGGGGTTCCATGTGAAATGGATTTTGTGCACAAGGTTTAGGAGGGATTCTATTCTATTGATGTTCCTGAAAGGGTTGAAAAGGCAAGACTTGCCCTAACTGCAAACAAGCAGTGGCGGAGCCGTCGGGATTCGGGGAGTAGCCACAGGCGCCATGAACAGTAGCCACAGGCGCCGTGAACTGACTTTCCTTTGCCTTAAGAACATGCCAACTACGTGGTTGCCCCTTAAATAAACGCTAGGCTGTTTGCTTAAGCTTCAGTCGGGTTCCAGACGGCCTTAGGGCAGTGGACTCACGGACATATTCACCCCAAGCCTCTTGCACTTCCAAGCTGGCTGCGAGTCGCAAGCATCCATGTGTCGTGTTTGGTGTTTGGTGTTCTTCCAGTCGGAATTGGGACCTATTGGTCTTCCATGTGTGGCGAGCCGTTGTGCTTTGGTTGGGTCGATCGAGAAGTGGTCGTAACATAAAGACTGTACCCTTGGGCACTGACAAAAATCATTTGGAAACCTACGTCGCATTGCAAGGACACCTTGTTTGCTGTGACAATCAAAACCCGGGTAGATGAAGGGTTTTGTTTCAGCCAGAGGTGCGGCTATTCGCCTTCAATTCTCCAATGCTTTTGCGTGGACCACTTCACAGGGGTTTGACTACGCGCTTGAACCTTTTGAAGAGACTGAGTCAGTCGCACTGCACCATGGATCAAAGCGAACGCCGTGTGACAAAGTTGGGTTGCCCCCAAAAATGGGCTTTGGTATGACTTTGGCTTCCTTTTAAAGCAACCCCAGAAGAGGGTACCCTGCGAAAGCACAAACAGATTGCGCAAACCAAAAAGCAAAGACCACCTGGTTACGT
This sequence comes from Effrenium voratum, assembly GCA_963377175.1. Classification (NCBI taxonomy): domain Eukaryota; class Dinophyceae; order Suessiales; family Symbiodiniaceae; genus Effrenium; species Effrenium voratum. The sequence goes on along the minus strand of CAUJNA010002824.1, from coordinate 359,702 downwards.
AGTCCAGAGTCATGGCAAGTTGCAGCATGGCAAGTGGTCGACCTGCCACCATCAGCTTTGGCGCAAGTATGTGAGCCGGCGAAGCTTGAAACATATGTAACCATATGTAGTATACTATAGCTTGAAGCCTGGAGCACGCTTATTTCCCCTCTCTCTCTCTCTCTCTGTCTTTATCTATCATTTATTTGTTTGTTTCTTCTTTCTGATTTATCTTTCTCTTTATCCTTATCTTCTTCGTAATACTTATGTTTCTCTTCATATGGTTCTTCTCCGCATATTTAGTTCTCTTTTTTGCTCTTTCTTTTCCTTTGCATGTATTATTTGCCATTTGCTTTCTCTTTATTTTTCCCTCTTTCTTGGTCTCTTCTTCTCCTCTCTCTCTCCCTCTCTCGCTCCTTAGCTTTCTCCACCCCACAAATGTGAGCAACGAAAAGGCAAACAAAGACTGAGTCTTTGAAGGTGGTCCCCCCGAAGTACGCAGAGGGCTCTGTGAGCGAAGTGAAGTACCACTAACTTAAGGGGTTGAAGGCCCACGCCGAAAGTGCGCAGAGGCTTCACTATTTGATGTTTGCCACAGGCACAACACAAAAACTGCACAAGACGTACCTCACAGAGTCAAACAACAACGAGTGTTTGCAACAACCCCCCCCCAAAAGTACCCAGAGGGTGCCCCTTTTGATGCTTAAGTCAATGTGATCGGACGTGCCATCAGTCTTGACTCCGCACCCGTTCGATTGAACCCCCCGTTTCGAGGGCCTCCGGAAGAGTTCGCACAGCTGAGGTGGTTTGCTTTGAACCGAAGTCATGTACCCGGCCACGTTTTTCTGGCGCTTCTATTGCCCAGCTCTCGCGTTGGAAACAAGAGCTTGTTGCTCAGCTTTTTCACGACAGGCAAATTATCGAAGAAAGCAGGCTCATTTGGCTGTGGGTTCAAAAACCAATGGTACCATTTTGGTTGGTAGGTGAATTCACCACCCATTTTAGAACAAAAAGATGGTGGGCATTGGGAGGTTCACCGGGGGTACGATTTGGATTTTGACCCATGGCCATCTAGTCTTTTAAGTTGCTTCCTCCACTTTTCGGGGTCGCTGGCTCGCCTTGGCCCTTCAACGGACGGCAAAAACAAAATTAACCTGGGGTTGATTGTAGGTATAGACCACTTGTGGAGGGGACGACCCTAATAAACCTGGGCTCCACCTTCGCCTAAATGAACCCTGTTTATTCACATGGGGGTGTCCTTGAGATGGGAAATCAGACCACTTGTGGAGGAGACCACCCTGTGAAACACAGGATCCCAAGACCTCATTATTTGAGGCCTTGGGGTCAAGGCCTTCATGGGTCTCGGGCTCCTGTTTTGTGGTCTTTGCCAGCCCCCCGAAAGAACCAAAGGCAGGCGTTTCGGTCTTTGCCAGCCCCCCACTTGTTAAACCTAGGGTTTAATGCAGACTTGTGGAGGGGATCATTGGACCACCCGAACAAACCACCGGCCATCCACAAATTGCTTGCGCTTGGGTCAGGTGGTGCATGAGAAGGCGGTGTTCCCCACCACCAAGCCCGTTCGGGCGCCCAGCGGCCCAGCGAGCGAGACATCCAAAGCTGAGGCCCCAAGTCTTTTTTTGAGGCTACCCGCTTTTTGTTGGTTTGAAAGACCATGAGAAATACCATGAAATACCACATGTTGTTTTTTTGGTTGAAAAAGGGAAAACCAAAAGGGTACCCTTATTCTAACCTCTCCACTGGAGGACCTAGATGTGTGGGCTGTTCAACGGATTACGTGTTTATGGGCCAATGGGGAATATAGAAAATCCGGAGTGGAATTCCAACCCTTCATGTTTTGAGTATTCAACTCACTTAGCAAGTAGAGGTCATAATGGGTGTAAATGGGGTAACACAGGTCAGCTACCGATGATAGTTGTAGAAATATAAGAAAACCGCAGATTTAGTCCATGTTTCCATTTGCCAACATTTTCATTTTGGGTACCTATTTGTGACCCACACCCATGTACACATACACGTGCACGACAGCCTCTTAGCTAGGACGTGAGCACTGCCCGGGCAGGCCCCTTCCTCTCGTGAGCCACGAAGATGGCTGCGGGACCAACTCCCTTTCCAGCCCACGAGTGCTTTACGGCAGACCCTCACTCCAACGTGTTCATGGCACCGGACACGGGGTCCCTACAAGAGCAATATCGATCTTCCAGGTGTGGGAGGGTGTCGGGTCCCTAGTCCCTGGCTCAATTGGGCGTGTGGAAACCAGGGAAAAATCGATTCTAAAAGTGTCGACTTCCCACAGGTGGGAGGGTTTCTGGCTCGACACACGCGAATTCTAGGTCCCCCAGTGCTTGACCCTTTTTTTGGTTGAGAGGGTTCGGGACCCTACTAAAATAGACTACAGAAAAAGGGTACCCTTATTCTAACTTCTCAAATCTGGAGGACCTAGAAGGGGAAAAAATACAAAGTGTCCCTTGAACCCCGCCCACAGGTGCAGGTGGGAGGGTCCCTGGCTCGATGCGAATGGATTCGACTGAGACCCGGATCACCGTTTGCCGCTGCTGGCAGTCCTTGCGCTTCCCCTTGTGCGACAACACGCCGCAGCCTCAGCACCCTACCGGGTCGCTCGGGGTCAGTCCCAGCTTCCATTTGCTTAAGAATATTTGTTTGTTTCCCTGGTTGGTTTTAAAAGGAATTTATCACTACTGGAAATATGTTTATGTTTTTCAGGGGTCTTAACCAAATGGAAGCCAGGCAATGAAGTTTGAGAGGGACATGAGTCATGTCCAGCCAAGGGCCCGGGACCCATGAAAAACAAATAAAAACCAAATGATACTTCGGATGGACGAGATCCATTTCGCACCACCTAAGAAACCCTGGAATGATTATTCCCCTGTGAATACCAGCAAACAATGGTTTCAGCCTTGGTTTCAAAGTGGTGCAGGATTTCGTCCATCCACAGTAGGGACATGAGTCATGTCCCGCAAAGCGCCCGGGACCCTTGGAAAAAACAGCATACCCAAATGGGGTGGGGCTGAAATGTCTTTGGATTTGGGTAGATGTATCCAACACTAGGTCCGGAGTACTCAGTTTCTAAGAGTAGGCCGAAGCCACACCTCTAGTAGCCTTAGGGGCCCGGAAGGGAGGGGGATTGGGGGAGCCACTTTCCAGCCGCTATCTCTTGGGGATAGGTAAATCACTACCTCACAACATGTTTTGCTTTTTCTTGGAGCCCCGCCCCCGGAAGCTTCTTCAAGCGTTAATAGGCGTTGAAAAGCACTATTAAGCCGCAATTGGCCAGTTGTCGTGTGTTTGTCTGTGCAAAACCGGTGAAAATTCACAAAACATCCTATGTGTGTTTCTACAATCTGAACAATAACACCCAAAAATGCTTAATTAAAAAGCGTCGGCTGCAAGACTTGAGACCAAATTAAATCCAACTTCAGGCGACATTCAGACCAAGTTGAGCCGGAACTGAGGCCGAATGAAGGCCCAATTGAGGCCGGAGTAAAGCCAAACTAAGGCCGAATTAAGGCCGGATAAGGCCAACATTAAGGCAAGATTGAGCCAAGGTCAAGGCCGAAGGCTAATTTAAGGTAGCAAATGCAGACACAAATGCTCAACATGATGCAAAATGCATGGAACACAAGCTGGATTGCGTTGCATGGATGTACACACGCACAAACACACACCATGTTTGTGTGTTTTGACCTGTGCTTGGTTGTGTACGACCGTGTTTGTGGGCATGTCAGCTTTTGTGGGACCGTGTTGGGCTGTTTCAGAAGGCACCGCAGGCAAATCGCCCATGTTAGTTCAGGTCAGTTCACTTTGAGACGAACTCAGGTGGCCATGGGTCAAAAGCCCGTACCCCCAGTGAACATCTCAATCCCCACTAAAACAGGTTCTAAACTGGGTGGTGAATTCACCTACCAACCAAAATGGGATCCCGATTGGTTTTGACAACCACAGCCAGGTGGCTTCCCGTTTAAAGCAAGCGGCTGAGGCTCAAAGCGCTGCACTTGAATGCAACTTGCATCTGGCTCACGTCTAAAGCGGGTTTGTCGAGGCAAGTCCCAACCAGAACCTAAGGGGAGACCGCCCCTATGATGAATTTGCTTTGTTTGGGGTAAGCAAATTGAATACCAGGTTTGATTCTGACTTGGCCGGTGTTGCGAAATTAGGGATTCCTTTTTGGACGATGAACGAATGAAATTCATGGAAACATCAATTGGGTCCAGGGTGGAAGATGCCAGCGCATTGTTTAAATGAAACCGGAGGAACACATCCGCAGCTCCTGTGGCGAGCCATGTCAGAACTACCAGTGGTCACTGGACAGGCAAATGAGCCCAGCTTTGACGAGAGAAGCGTCGGTGTTCGAAAGCGCCGGGTCGGAGTCCGATGGGTGCGAACTCTGGTTTGGATTCCGTATTTGCGGAACGGTAAGTCTCAGTTGTCCAAAGCGAATCGACCTTTTGACCTTTTGGTTTTCCTATTTTGGTTCATTTTTACTAGAGGTGCCAAAAGGTTAACCTTTTGGTTCTGGGTCCTTTGGGCAAGTGAGAAGTAGATTGCAAGCAACAACGACCAGCTTGCGTCACCTGACAGTCTTGCTTGTGTCTGCCTAGAATCCACTTGCATCCCATGCAGAGTCACTTGACGGGGTCAGTCAGTGGGGCCTTTTTCGCATCCAAACAGCTCAGACCGATTTGCGCACCGAGGGGGTTATCCCGGCCATGCACATCTTTCAGCTGAAAGGTTTTGGGGTCTCTGCCCAGATTGAAAGGTCCGGCTGGGGAAGCTTAGGCTTAAACAGCTAGAATGGAGCTGGGTGTTGCTAAACCAATTTCCGTCATGATCATTTGCCAGGAAGGTGTGTAATCATTTAGATCTTGCCACTGGTTTGTTGGTTTCAATTCAACACATGTCCCAAGTCCGGTGAGACGTCCTTTGTTTCGCTTGGGCGATTCTTTTTCCCCGAAAGACCGCGAGGTCTTTCTGCGAATGTCTTGGACGGCCCCCGGGTCAGGAATTTTGGTAGGGATATCCCCACCCCCTTAAAAATGGAATTGGGGGAGGGGGTGACCCCTGGAATTCCATTTATGGCTCTATTTTCCCTTTTGTGGGGGAAGAGTAAATAAATGGAATTGGGGACCCTCCTCCCCCGCAAGGTAGGGGGGATGTAGGGATCCAAAGTTGGCGTCTTGAGAGCTTAAGGTCTTAGTCTCAAGTTCCGGGAGGCTTGAGCTTGAGGCAATTGGTCCCCCAGCCTTTTTGGTGCCCGACCTCTCACCCCTTTTTTTGGTTGGGAGATTCGGTTCGGGACCCTACTAAAATAGACATCAGAAAAAAAGGGTACCCTTATTCTAACCTCTCAAATCTGGAGGGCCTAGAAGGTCTGCCACTTAAACCGGGGGTGTCTTTTTGCCCCTTCGGCTACTGCGCGAAATCTGCTATGAAGATGGGCGTGTCTCTTGTTGAGGGTATTATCCCACTTTTGTGGTTTTGAAGGGAAACCAAAAGGTCAAATGGAGAGCCACCTTTTTTTGTTGGTTTTGAGGGGGGGGGTTCCCCTAAAACAGCCACACCCACATATGAAGGACTCCTTTAACTCGCTTTTCGGGAGTGAGGGAATGACCGCTTCCTTGGGATCCGATCATCGGATCCATTCCTAAGAGCTCAGATCGACACAACTTCGCCTTTTGCCAAGGGCTGGTAGGACTGAATAACTTCTTGCCAACTAAGGGGGTTTTCCGTACTAAACCACTAAAGGTTATTCACTTTTAGCAGGGCTTCGCAGAAAGCAACCGACACAGGATGAATTGGTTGATTCCTTTTGTGCACCAATCTTTGGCGGGAAAAAAGGCGCGGAAGCAACACTGCGGCATTTGGCACCTTGTTCTTTTGCCAGAACAACGAGGAGGAGTGGCCATGCAGCGTGGCTGGAGACCCAGGGGAGCTATAAAATGGGCAGTGGTCAGAACCTTGTGAGATTGCCCTCTTGGGATGTTTTGTTTCTTTTCTTTCCTGGACACCTTTGGTGGATAATTTGGATTCATGATGTACTTAAGCCCATACCAAAGAAGATGGGCAAGTTCATATTATGGAACCCAAACCATCATAGAGGAAGCTCCTTTGGAGGGGCCTGAAAAGTTGGTTCCATGACTCTGGGATCGTTCCGACCGACATTTTTGGGACCTTCGCACAAGTTTCTTTCACATATCTTGCATGTACACCACTCAAATTGTCAAAGCGAGTGCACCTTGATAGAATGAGTTGGCAAAGTATATGGCTGTGGCTCAAAAGGATGTACCCAAAATGGCCCCTAAATAAATGAACACAAAGACCAACACCTGCGTAACCCTAGCTCTTGAATTTTGAGCCACACCCATATAGTGCAGCCATTCCGTGGTTTAGGGCCACAGACAAAGCTGTCTGAAACCGGTAAGCCTAGAGCGCAAGTTGTATCAACCAAAGGCGGCCAAAGCACCCAGAAAACGTTAGAACCTTCTTCGCAGGGGTTCTTAGAAGGGTTCTGAGAACCATTCTGGGAGTGATCAGCCCGAAAGCAAATGCCAGAAGTCAATGGCTTATGTAATTGACAGACTTTGTGATTCAGGTGGAGCCCATTCGAGCTGCTGACTGCTGGTCTTCTATTGCTAGTTTGGGGAGGACACGAGTGGCCACAAATGTCATATTAGAAAGAAGGATGCGACAGTTTTAACATGTCCTTGAGGAAGCATGCCATAGTGTGTGTGTGTGTGTGGGTACGTGTCAACATAGGAGACCCCAAGAATGCTCAGTGTCCTTCTGGCATCGCTTTAAACAAACCTGAAAAGTATCTTTGAAAGCACACACACACACCTTGAAGGCCCTGAAGTCTTACACTCGCGCAAAGACACAGACACACCCACCCACCCGCCCACCCACAAACCCACCCACCCACCCACCCACCCACCCACCCACCCACCCACGCACGCACGCACGAACGCACGCACGCGCACAAACACACAACACAAGCGCGCTCACATGCACACGCACGCGCACACACAAGTACTTACACATATATACACGCGAACACACACACACACATACATACATACATACATACATACATACATACATACATACATACATACATACATACATACATACATACATACATACATACATACATACATACAGACACACACACACACACACACGCAAGCACACGCAGCCGCGGGCTGATGCCAAGGTTTGGGCGCCAATTCCATTGGTGTCGCAGCTCTTCCCGATCATCGGGTCCCTTGTCCACCTCTGATGAACAAATAGGGGGCATTGCTCTGCTTGCCCTCAACACAAGTTAAGGGGGGGGAACTTCAGATTGGGAAGTATTGGGAATGTGTTTAGTGTTTGAATTTGTACTGTTGTTTTAGAGTACTCATTCTAAAGTGGTGTTGGGCATGTAGGTATTTTTGGTGATTTTATGATTTTAGCTTTATTTTTTGGGTATATTAGTCAGCTTGGGGAGACTTTAGCTTTATTTCGCGGCGGTTTACTAATCGCAGGTGGGATTTTGTTTGAAGCTATTTCGGGGGTGCTTCTCTGCCCGGAGAAGTGGGGATGGGCTTGCGAGGTTGACTGGTCATGACTCTTCTGTCTTGTTGGTGGTGCCTGTTGCGGTTTGCGAGGCAAGGAGGCGCATGAGCAAAGAAAATTGTTTAATGCGCAAAAGGTGGCATAGCCGAATGTTCGAATCTGCTGCTGCATTTTTGTTAAGACTTGACCCAGAGCTAGAGCAACACGACAACACGCTTTGGCCAGATGATGAGGGCACTTTTAGGCACCATCTGTTCCAAGTTGTAAATAAGCAACTTGTGCAGGAGCCAAGAAGGTGGACCAGCAACATTAGGGATTGAATTGCTAAGATTGAGTTGGTGGCCTAGAAGCTAAGCATGCCGTGTTTTACTTCCCAGACGGGTGCTGTCGATGGCTATGTCTTGTGGATGCTTGTCCTGTATTGTAAGATTACTTCCTCCAACAATACATTTGTGTGTGATTGTTCGCCAAAGGCTTTGCCCGTGGCAACATTGGGCCTCAAAGTGGGCGATGCTTCATCATTCAGTTGTTTTATACCGCCAGTGCGCGAGCCGTAACATAGCCCTGGAGCGCAGCTTCTATCCATCGCAGCATTGCCAAGTCCCCGAACGTTAGATACAACCTTCTTCTCAGTTGTTCAGTGGCACTTCTTTTTTTTGGTGGCTGCCCCACTAAAAATGGTCTTCCCCAAAAAGGGTTCTCTTTTGACTTCCCTTGGGCAGACACACGTCCAACGGTTCTGATCAAATGCACTAGGTCCCCCAGCGAATGGTGCCCAACTTTTAACCCCTTTTTTGGTTTGGAGGGTTCGGGACGCTACTAAAATAGACATCAGAAGAAAAACAAGTTGGTACCAACTGATTCTAAGCTCTCGAATCTGGAGGACCTAGTTCCATGGTTTTGCCGATGCACAGCCCACTCGTCAGAAATGCAGACTACCATTATCCACGCCGCACGGAAGATGTTAACTCAACAAAGCAAGAGCATCAGAACAAACGAAAGGCTGACTACTGAGCACAAGGAAGATATGAACGCGAGCGCACCCCACTTTGCATGGGTTGTTTCCTCAGTTCCTGCATGGTGCTTGTGGATGGCAAGACCGCGTCATGGAAATGGGGCACATGTTTTGGTCTCGTCTCCATGAGCCGCCAAAATCACCCGGAGGGCGCCCTTTGCCATTTCCTTTTGGAGAAGCAAACAAAGTCTAGGTCCCCCATTCTCTCCCCTTTCTTGGCGGGGGGTTCCCCTACCAAAATAGACCACTGATAAAAAGTGGTGTCCGGGGCAACGTGAAATGTTTCCGGGGGACATGTGCTGAACTCGCAGATGAGGCACACAATGCTCACCGATTCGAAGGCCTGTGGTATGTCTCCCGTTTTCTTGGCTTCGGTTCTTTGCCTAGGTGTCGAAGAGCTGTAAGTGTCCCGTGCCTTTTGGGGGAAGTGATCTTGACCATCCCAAGTTTGTGAACTCGGCATATGGAAAGATCTGAGGGTACCTTCCATTTCCATTCTTTCCAGGGATCCGGATCTTTCCAGAAAACCTCCTTGGAAACCCAGGTTGACAACGGCCGGATCCGGCTTTTGGCAAGAAAAACACATGCTTGAAAAGAATGGAATTGGAAGAGCATTATCCCAATTGTGTAAGCTCAACATATGACCAAAAAAAAATCAAAAACAAATCTGGGATCCTTGAGATCTTACATCTCAGCTTCAGATTGGGACCAAGCCATCGGCCTCGAAGCCTCGCTCGCGGAGTACCTGAAACAAATTTTGCGGGAGGGTTTTTTGTGAAGGGCTGTGGGCGCCAGATCGAAGCAGAGTCCAGCTGTGTATAATTTGTTGACCCCAAAATTTCATCGACGCCAGTTCAATCAGGGGGTGTTTCTGGGTTGAGTGTTGGGAATTAAATCGCTGTTTGGAGGGGAACCCCCCCCATATAAAAAGCTGCGGTCGATATTTTTTTGGGGTCAAGTAATCCGGCGCCGGAATTCATCAAGACTCTGGTTGCGTTTGTATACTGGGGTCCATGTTCGATGTGCAACACCCTTCATGCAAACCATTGCGTCGGTGTCGGAAGTCATCATGTTTAGGCTTTGTGAGGTCCGTGTCAGATTCCGGTGCTGACCCATATGTGCCTGCCCTGAGGGAATGACCCAAAACCATCCTTTGTGGTTTCCTCCGAGGGATCCTCAGGTTAAGGCCCAAAATAGATTTCTGGGGGGACTTTGGGGTTGTGTTGCGGGAAAACCACAGGGAAACCGATCATTGCCCTTGGGTTCAAACTCTACTTGAAGGGCAGGTAGTGCTTTTGCTTCCCTCAGAACCAGGGCTTTCAGTATGAGAGCGTGTCGCGCTGTCGCTTTCGCTCGCCAGGGCCAGCTTTACGACTTTGCGGGGTTCGTTCCCGGTGCGCAACGCTGCGGGGTGTGCCGCAATGCTCCTCGGATGCATGGCCCACATCCTCAACACCTGGGTAGACGGTTTCGGGACAGTCGCCATGGATGAATGCGGACTTCCGACTTTTAGATTCTTTACGCTGGATCTTCCAACTCCTGGGAGTTTGAAGTAGCTCCTTGTTTTTCAGAAAGTCTCCTGGAAATATCCCGGGGAACGGGAAAAATAGAGAAATAACACGCAGAGGGAGGACCCAGGATGGTTTTGGATTAACCCCTTTGCCATAGGCTTCGACGGCCGGGTGGATGTGTGACTTTCCGGTTTCCCATAGGTGTCCTTTTTGGTTGGTTTGCTTAAAAGATAGAGGGCCCTGGTTTAGATGGGGTTTATTTCATTTACTTTCCAAAAGGCCAATGCGGTTTCCGGCCTTAGGTGGGCATCTTCGGACGAGCGGTGAAGGTGTGGCGCATCAACGCGCAGAAGGCAAGTGACAAGTCAGGTACCATGTCCCTTTGCCTTGGTGCGATAGGTAGGGAATGAGAAGTGGAATGACCCCTAAACCATCCAACTGGTGATTTCCTTTTTGGGGACCTTCTGGTTCATTCCCTCATTCCCTACCTGATAGGTCCTATCGCACCAGCAAGTTGCGTAGAAAGAGGTTCGAAGCCTCAACCTTCATGGATCTTGGAAACAGTACCATTTGAAATGCAACGGATCTTTGGACTTTGACTTTTGAGTTGAAACAGTGAATCAAACAAATCAGCTGTTTGCAGGGTTTCCCTCAGTCCCGTTCTATACAGCTGGTTGCAGGGGCCCAAGTTGTGAATGAGACCTTGGAGTGTCTCTGAATTCCCACTGGCGGCTGGTGACACTGTCTTCCTTGCTTAAGAAGGCCTTCTCCTTCTTCCACCCCCAAGAAAACAAATCGCTGCGTCGAACAGACTCTGCGTCTCACCTTTGTGAGAAGGCTGGTCAGGGTGTTTGAAGGCACAGTTGACAAGTACCCGTCGAAACATGGCCAACACATACACGTCTCGAGGCTGGGAAAAGTGTGATTGCATACTAATGTTCACCCAGGATTAATAAACCCGTCCCATTATCCGGGGGGTGTTCCGTCCAAAAGTGATGAATCCCTTCTAAAAGGGGACACCCCCTATTAATCAACCAGGGGTTTATAAATCCGGGGTTAACATTACATGTTTGCCCTGTACTAAACTAAGAATGGACTGTTGACAGATCCGGGTGACCATGGCACGAATTTGGTGAGGCTGATCCAGGTAAATTAAGCACGGGCAATCGTTGAACATGATGTCTGGATGATTCGCTAGTTGGGGTTTCTTTAAAGTAAGACTAAACGTAATGCGAAGGGACACCTCCAATTTGGAGACAACTTCACATGGTCTAACACCTTTGTGTACATATATTTAACAAGGGCTATGTCATATATATATATAATATGTATATATATATATATGTATATGTATATGTACACATAATATATACATATATATATATAATATATATACATATATATATATATGTACATCGGCCCGTTATGTAAGCAAAAGCTCCACGGGCGTAGGGTAGCGCAAGCAGATGTTGAGGGGCTGTGGTAACAGTATGCGTAATAAATAGTAAGCTTCTGTTCAATCCACATTCTTTTAAAGCATGCTTGTCGAGATTGGAGGACAGGTATTTTCAGCAGACTCTGGCGAACTATCACCAGAAGCTCGCCTCCGCCTTCTTTCCGAGCAGCTGAGTAG
>CAUJNA010002824.1:250474-342974 GCA_963377175.1 Effrenium voratum | reverse complement strand
GTTTGGCTTGGCTTTCTGACACGAGGGCCATCAAGCGGGTCGAGGACGCCTGTGGTGGCCAACCGGTATTTTCCTCTGCCTGGGCGGATGGCATCGAGCCATGGACGTGCCCTCCCACCAACTATCACGGGTTTGTGCACAAAGGCCAACTAACCAAGAGGAAAGACTCGTCTTTCTACAGAGGTCTGTGCACCAAACCCATGTTAGCTGGTGGGAGGATGCTCACTTTGGGTACGTCTCTCTCCTTGATGGCGCGCCAGCTGATGATGTGTGTGGCCATTTGTGGTGCCCTCATGGGGCGCCTTTTGCCGTGGCTGAGCATGTGGACTGGCTCTGCCCGTGTGGCAAGCTCAACGCTGGCCCTGTGGCCAGAGCCTTTTGCAGGTGGAGCTGGGTCCCCAGCTAGGTGCCCTTTCTCACCCCTTTTTTGGTTGGGGGTTCCCCTACTAAAATAGACTACAGAAAAAAGGGTACCCTTATTCTAACCTCTCTACTGGAGGACCTAGGGAGTTGTGGGGGCGTTCTCGGGTCGCCATGTCCACCAGGTTGCGACTGGCATGGAGTTGTGAGTCCCCTTGGCATGTTTTTGCGTCGGGATGTGGTCCGATAGGGGCACTTATGGGACCCATGCGTGATATGAATGAAACAGGTTTGTACAGAAAACAGCGCGAACCATTATCTAATATTCGGGCTTGTCTTTCAGGATTGTTAAGCCAACCACCTGGAGGGTCTCCCTAATTTTGCGACTTACCCATTTGCGTAGGTGTCAGGTATTCATCTCGTGTAATTGCTTCGCCAAATTTTGTTTGAGCTGTGTCTTTTTTCTAGAAAACGGTTTGGATGCGCTTGTTATGGATTTTACCTGTTCTTCCCCTGGTTCTTGGGTATCCTACAGGGGTGGATCCACAAACGCCGCATCCAAGCCGTTTCCCAGATTTGTCAGGGGTACCTATATTTCCTTTTTGGGTGGTTTTAAACATCACCTTTTTGGTCCATGAAAGGTGAGTGTCCCTTGGTGGGGGTGATGTTTTAAAGGGAAATATAGGGAGCCCTGTTTGTTTGCCAGGTGCACATGGGCTGTGTGAACAACTGCCACAGCCACGTGTGCTTCGCCCTGAACCGGCTGCGCCACAGCTCTCTGCCGAGGCGAGCGTTGAGCCGCTGAGCCAGTGCTCAGCTAGTAGGACCCTACTGTTGACCCCACATTATGGGTCAAAAGTAAACGAGGGACCACAGGGCCATTTAAACTTACCTCTTAAAAACACAACTTTTCAACTTGTTAGGCGTAACATGGGCTATATGTCTGTAAAATATTAACTTCCCCAGGGCTTGGAGTTTTAAGGGTAAGTTTACTAGGGTGCCATTGTGTGTACCTATTTTTGGCCCACAATCATATTAAGTGATGATTACACCCCCCTATTCATAAACTGGTTGGTTGATTTCTGTGGGGTCAACACTAGGCAGAAATACTTTGGCTGGACGAAATCCATTTCGCACCACCTAAGGAACCCTGGAATGATGATTCCCTTGTAAATTCCACCAAACAATGGTTTCCCATGGTTTCAACGTGGTGCAGGATTTCGTCCATCCACAGTAGGTGCAGCTGTCCGCCCTTGACACGTTGCGTTCACCACTTTACCAGTTCAGAAGGCGACAAATGTGGGGGGTAAAACGAGCTCATGAAGACCGCGAATGCTTGGGGATTTGTTCTGCAGATTCTGGATGTACTGCACGGAGGGCAAGCTGTTCCCACGCCCACCATAAATCAATATTCGGTGGTTTGTTGCAGGTTTTCGTGTCTTGTGGTGGTTTTTCCAAGCTGAACCAACCAAGCTGATTTACCTATACAAACCCAAAACCAATTCAAACTTGCCCTAAACAAGCCCCAAAACCATCCTCAAGAAACCCAAAGCCGAGCTTGAACCCACCCCTAAACACAAGCTTAAATACCGTGAGGGTGTCAAAACGATTAGTGAAGACAAAAAAACGTGAAACACAAACCATGATTTCTGAGCTAAATCTCGATCCCAGTCAACCCGTGGTTGATCAAATGGCTCAAGTTTAAGAGGGAATCCTTTCAGAAGGCCCCCGCTATGGATGGTCGACACTAGTGGTTAGCATCCTTGGTGGTAACCCGTGTATAAGTCACCCACAGGGTGAACTCTGTTGCAAACGACTTATACCCGAAGTTGCCGACCACGGCACATGTCCAAGCAGAGGCCGAACCCAAAGCAATCTCAGCGCAGTTACAACAAAGGTGGGTTCTACGAAACCGCAATCAAAACCCGGGTAGATGCAGGCTAGTGAAGGAAAATCCCAACCATATGTTACAGGTGCGGCCGCCACCTTTGAATCTTTACACATTTTGGATAGCTCGTTTTACATAGCAGGTTTGGTCATGACTCGCATGGTGATTGACCTGGTTGCCAAGTAGCAAGTGTCTTCCGTGGACGGAGGTTTCCCTTCAGATCCACCAACAACAAAAAACAGAGGGGCGTGTGTGTGTGTGTGTGTGGGTGTGTGGGTGTGTGGGTGTGTGGGTGTGTGGGTGTGTGGGTGTGTGGGTGTGTGTGTGTGTGTGTGTGTGTGTGTGTGTGTGTGTTTCTCCCACACTACGCACGAAAAGGCCCCTGTTGCCTATGGATGGATTTGTTTTGTGCGATTCCTGACGGTACTCCGGATCGATCTGAAGTCCTTTTGGAAGGTGTATACAGTTCACCCTTCGACCCAGACCTCCAGTCTTCTTCTGCTTTGCTTATTTTGTTTTTTGTTTTTTGGCGGGGGCTTCCCACTCACTCCTAAACAACCTCTGGCAGGGGCTTCCCACTCAATCCTCCAAACAAATTCTCAGATTGCCAAACAGGCAACGCCCAGAAATCATGGAATATGGAAACTGGTCGTCAACTTTGCTTGCCTTCTAGCTGTGCATAAATCCGGCTCTGTTTGCCATGTTCAAGAATAGATGTCCTTGAATTCTGTGGCAAGAGCCCGTCCCAACAAAGAAATGTACCCTCCCAAACGTCAAGAATTGTTTGGCCTCGGCTTAAAACCAACCCAAAGAAGGTCCTTCACAATTTGCGACACGTCCCTATCTTGTTGGTTTTAAGGGAACCCACAAGGGCACCGGCCACCTTGTGTCACGTAGCCTTCAGGTGGCTGCACTGGAACTCCGTCGTTTTAGCGCTGGCCATGCTGCTGGTCGCCCGCTTTATCCCAAGTCGAGGCGAGATCCGATCGTGTCCCTTGGAAGAACAGGCTCTTGAAACCCATAGAGGACCCCCAAGAGTTTCCGAGAAACCAACATTAAAGGGAAGACATGGAAGATCCTACCACCACATTGCCCTTCTAGAGTGTGGTTGAAAGCACAAGGGATAGCCTCACGGGTCTACCTTCGTCCCGTGGGCTGTAAGGGTAACATAGGGGTCAGCCCCGTTTGTCGGGCAAGATGTTGGCTAGTAGCGAAACCTACTTCTTTTGTGTGGTGGGGTATTACTTGACAAGCCCCGGACGTGCAGCGGGTTTTGTCCTCTTCTTTTTTTTTGAGATTTGTGTTCTCCCTTCAAATCAACGACCGAACTCATGCCCACCCTTGGAGATCTGGGAAGCCATGCCGTTACATGAATAACGTCCATGGCATGGGCTCTCTTTACAGTTTCTGAGTATCAAGTGGCCCTATCTTCCAAAAGTGTTAAAGAAACCCTCAAAATTCATGTTCAAAGGCCTCATTTAGCGCAATGCAGGATTGAAAGCGGGCTTTATTCTTGATTGCTATTGGGTTGGATCAATAGACTTTAACTTTTTGGAAAATAAAGGGGGTTTCCACTAAATCCCCAAAAAGTTAAACTTGTTGCAGGGGGGTCAACATCAACCAAGTATTGAGCCGATTCTGTAGCCATCGAGGCTTGAGCTTTGCCATTGCTGCAGATGGAGCTGGCTTTACAAGCCCCATGTCTGGCCTCTCCACCACGGAGTGTGCCGGAAGTGAGGTGGCATGGCAGAGAAGGAAGAAGGCCCTCAACAAGGGCATTGAAGGCGACAAAGATTCCGTGGCTCGCTGGCGCTGCGGCCTTGGCTCGGTCACGACACCTTCGTGGGAGAGTCGTTCGGAGGGCGATACCCGTTTCTCTGTTGCCCAGTGGATTCCGCCCTTCTTTCCGTCTTTTTTTGAGGAAGGGTTCCCCTTTAAACTCCACCAACCAAAAAAGGGTGCTCGGTTTTTCCAGTGGCCACTGGGCATCTGAGGTTCAGCTGACCACAACGCGGGTCGACTTGTGGGACGGCGCTGCCATGGTCCTCTTCTTGCGCGCCAAGGAGGGCAAGGCGCAGCTGGGCCGAGCCTTGGCGACTGGATCTTTACCCGCGAAAATCCGCGTTTCTCCTCACTAGCCGGTAAAACACATATGCTAGGTCCGCCAGTAGTGCCCTTTCTCACCCCTTTTTTGGTTGGGAGGGTTCCCCTGCTAAAATGGACTACCGAAAAAAAAGGGTTGGTGCCCTTATTCTAACCTTTCTACTGGAGGACCTAGTATAGAACTTTCTACTGGAGGACCTAGTATAGAACGTGTTTTTTTTTTTTTTCAGGGTGGGCAATCACTCGCTTTAGGCGTGGGCTCTTACTTGGACAAGGCAGTTGCCTCCAGCGCGATCCAGAAGCTGATCGATGACTCAGGCTTCGATGCGTCGCCTGGAACCGCTGAGATGGTGAAGCTGTCAGACACCGGCTTGCAGCGCATCGCCGTGGTTGGTTTCCCGGCGGGTTCACCGGGCTCTACGATTCGGTTCCTATGTTTAGAGTTTAGAGGGATTCATGACATGCCACCAAAAGTGTCACTCACTCCCCGCGACTCCCAGAGTTCATGCAACATGTTGGGAAAGTCCATGTCTCATCCGAAGCCGAGGTTTATCCCCCACTAAAATGGGCTAAAATGGGTGGTGCACCTACCCCAAAATGGAATCCCATTGGTGTTGACCCATGCTTCATCCGAAGAGTTTGGACTTGCCGAGGCTTGGGCGGCGAGCAGGAAAATGAAGACTGGCGCCTGGCAGGCGAAACTGCCGCCGGGATCCTGAAAGATTTGGACGGTGCGGTCTCCTTGGTCTGCGTTGATGGCGTGAAGGCGGTTCTCAGAACAGCGGACCAGGGAAAGAAGTGGGGGTTGATCAATATTCCCTTCGGCCATCAAATGACCATGGGTAACTTTTTTCCATGTGGGAAATATCGAATCTTTTAGTGGCTTTCTAATCAATGGTCATCCCATGTAAAGGAGCTTTTGATCAACCCCATATTTGTGGTTTTCATTTTAAAGGCTTCCGGTTTTCAATTGAAATCTTGTTGGATTTCTGTTAGCTTCCATTTGGGTTTCTTGCCTCTTAAAAACACAACTGTTCAACCTTTTGGGGGTACCATGGGCTCTATGTTTGTAAAAGATTAACTTCCCCAGGGCTTGGAGTTTTAAGGGGTAAGTCTTTTAAAGCGGTTTTCTTTTGGGATTCTGTTGGTGTGCGGGATTCTCTTGGTTTCATGTTGGCTTCCTTTTGGTGAACAAACCAACCGGTACCTTCCAAAGCTTCCAACCAGAGGTGCATGTTGCCAAGGGATGTCAGGCCTTCAAATGGGTTTTCCGTATTAAACCACCAAAAGTTATAGATAAGCTTTTAGGGGAGCAGATGGGTTTTCCGTATTAAACCACCTAAACCACCACAAGTTACGTAAGTAAACTTTTAGGGGAGCAGAAAGCAACAGAGCTCAAGCGAGCAACAGGTGCAGCCCTTGGTGGAGGGCGTGCTCTCGGGCCTCCAGGGCCGGGACCAAGGCCTGAAGCTGGAGCTGATGGGCGCCTACCCTGCCGCCAGCGGGGAAGCCATCGAAGCGGCCCAGCAGACCGTGGGATGAGCGTTCGGAAGCGAAGCGCAGAAAAAAAATCGGACGCTCGTGACCAGAGAAGTTTCTAGGGGTAGCTTCCATTTTCCCATTCCTAGACATCCGAAGATGTTTTTCCAACACCCAGAGGAAACAGATCCAGTTTTGGAAAAGAACGGCGGTGGAAAAGAATGGAATTGGAAACGCCTAGGAAGTTGGGGCCGAGTTGAGGCATTGTCAGGTCGGATGCAGGATACACATCACCAAGGGGTGCATTGCAGTGTGGCTATTTGTGAAGCCCTGTCTAGCCCCAGAAAAACCTTTTAGAAAGAGATGGAGGTCTACCGACCTGTTGAACAGGGAAGAGCAACCCAGGTTAATTAAGTACAACTTATATAAGGAGTGTCCTGTATACTGCCTGGCAAGCTTGTATTGGTGGTATAAAAGCATCCAATACCTTCGGGTTGTGCAAAATTGACTTGGCCAATGTTCCCTTTCGATCGGAAGCCAATGCGGCGGTTGGCTGAAACAGACTAGGTCCCTCAGCTAGGTGCCCTTCTCTCCCCTTTTTTGGGGGAGGGTTCCCCCACAAAAATAGACTACAGAAAAACAATCGGGTACCCTTATTCTAACCTCTCTACTGAAGATGTTTAAATGGGGATGAATCGCATCGCCAGAAAGCAGCCGGAAAGCCGCCGAAAGCCTTCAGCTTGAGCCCAAAAAGCGCTAAAAGTCAAATTGGCTTTTCCAGGCTTCGCGCTCGCGCGCTTGCCTCGTCTTCGAAGCGGTTTTGGTGGGTACTTAAAGGGAAGCCGAAAATTGGGCCAACATTTGGGTATGGGCGGGTACCATTTTGGGTGGGTACCAATTTGTTTTGTAAGATTAGGCCAACATTTGGGTATGGGTCAAAATGAAGCCACCAGGAAATGGACCGCAGGTTTTAGTCCATGTGCCCATTTGCCAGGCTTCCATTTTGGGGTTAACAATTTTTTGACCCACAGCCATGTTGCGAGTTGAATTGGAACCCATATTGGCAGCAACCTGTATTTATTACTAGGGTAATTCGGCGTCCACCGGATTTCCTCTTCGGTCCTTCTCCAAATGGCCCCCCTTTCCTGGGCTTAAAATCGCTGCTTCGCTTCCGTTCAGCAGCGCGAGTCGCAACTCAGTTTTGGAATTAAACTTGATGACACATTTAATGTAGTAAACGGTAAGTATGAGTTTATAATTGTGCAACATGTGCTGGAATACCAGCAACATGACTGGTGCCGGGATTGGCGCGAAATCGTCAGGTTAGTATTGGTTTAGAATTATAATTGGCGTATTCCAAAAGTAGTATTGCAGATCCGGGTGTTTGGGAATAGCCTACTTTTATTTGGGTGCATTTTGTTAATAGTGGGAAGCAATTGCAGGAAAAGAAGTGGCTAATTGCCACTGGGAAGTCCCTCCCAAATGCTTGTGTACTTGTGTATCAAAGGGGGACCCCAACATTATGGTTGTTGTCCTTTGAAGGGTTTGCTTTAAAGCCATTCACGAAAAAGGGTAGCCTCAACAAGGATACTGAAGATTCAATGCGGCCCGCTAATGCCAGGCGGCTGCTTTCGAGTTTGGCAGCACCGACAGGTTTGCGCACAAGCTGACAGCTGCAACCAGAAGTGTGTGTGCGTCAAACCAAACGGACCTCCCCCAAGAAAGAAAGGGGTGTCCTTTTGGTCTCCCTTTAAAACAACCTGAGAAGGGCACCCGGCCTGGAAAAAACAAGCCGAAGTCAGGGCTAGCTGGCTCGAACAAAGTCTATTCTTATTCTTGGAAATTCGAAAGCGCAAGCATCAGATGTCCGATATCTGGCAACTTTGAAGTGCAGAACCCATGTGGTGCCCTTACCCTCAGAGAAGGAAGCCGACCGCATATTGGAATTTCGATTGGGAGAATTGCTGCCATGGGAACTTGTTTGGACATTTGAGACTCCACTTGTTGGCAAACTTAGCTGCAACCACACCTGTTGTGGGGGTGCAACTAGTTTTCACACAGGCGTTCTGTGAAGAGCTACCTGTTGTGTCAGTCTAAAGGGTCCCCTACTTGGAGACCCCCCCCCTTGCAACACACGCACACGTTGATTTGGAGAGACACACAGGTTGGTTCTCACGTGCAACAGGTTTCTTCGCTTCAAATGGGAGGCAAACACACGAAGCTTGGAAGCTAGGAAGCTCACGTGAAACATGTTTTATTTGAGCTTGGTTCCCCCGTGCCCTTTCTCACCCTTTTTTGGGGGAGGGTTACCCTACTAAAATACCCTTCTAACCTGTCTACTGGAGGACCTAGTTGAGCTTGGTTCCATTTAGCCCGCATTTGTTTAAAGTAGTGGGACATGATTCTGGTGCACCGTGCCACAACGAAAGCATGCGCAAGGTGTCGCAGAAGGGACTTCATTCGCAGAAGCTTCGCTGATTCTTCGTGGTTTGATATACCGTTTCAGTCGTTCATTTCTTGGTAAAGGTCCAAAAGGTGATCACCTGTTATTTGCAGGTCCTTTGGGCAAGTGAGTTATGTTCATTCCTTTCTGAGGGACCGGAAGCTTTTAGCTTGCAGCTTGCATGGGCCGCGGAAGGGCGAAAGCAAAGGAGTTCAACTCAAGCAAGCAAACACCCTGGGGGTCAGTTGCCACCATTCAAAAATGGTTGGGTTGATAGAACCACCATTCTTGACCGTCAGGATTGTCATCTTCTAAATTGGGTCAACCATTCTTTTAATGGGGAGTTAAACCTTGAAAACATGAAGTCCATCGGACCGCAGGAATGCGTAAGGGTCCGTGGAAGCTTGAATGTGTGGATTCCCACAAGCCAACGATCATCTGAATCTGCAGCAACCGTATGTCTCCAAAAATGCCAGGTACTTGATGTGGCCCCTTTGCGCGCTTTGGACTGTGCGACGGATTCGACACAAGTCTCGCTCGGGGTTCGGCACGGTTAAACTGGCCTGGCCCCAAACAGAGTTCCGATGAATTTGTTCAATTTCTACAGGACAAACCCTGAGTTGACAAGCCCTTCACTGACTCAAGCTGACAAACCCCTTACCCCACCAGTGATGAATGTTGACAAACCCTTCACTGACTCAAGCTGACAAACCCCTTACCCCACCAGTGATGAATGTTGACAAACCCTTCACTGACTCAAGCTGACAAACCCCTTACCCCACCAGTTCTGATGAATGTTGACAAACCCCTTCTTGACCATGGATTTGAAGTGAAGCATGTACGCTTTACTGGGCCCAGTCAAATGGATTTCTTTGCTTGGTTTGCAGACGGTTTGGATAGATTTGGTCGATCGCCTGTGGATGGTTTCGAAGTCCAGAAATCGCACCACTTTGAAACCATGAGAAAGCACATTGTTTGTTGGTATTTTACAGGGGAATCGAACCATTCCAGGGTTTTTGTTTGTGGTGCAGAATTTCTTAGGTCCATGTTGAAACCATGGGCAGCCAATTTGTTGGCATTTTGCAGGGGAATCATCATAGGGTTTCTCAAGTGGTGCGCACAACGGCAGGAAAGGAAGCCACACCCTTAGGCATCCCCTGCCTGCTGTTCCCCTGCGAGGATAGCTTTGCGATGGCTGGGCATGTGGGCCGCCTGACGCAGCCTTCGGAGGTGAAAAGTGGGTCCGTTTGCACGCGTTTGGTGGGTGTTCTTGGCTGCGGAACAAGTCTAAACCCAAGTCGTGATTTAATTGGGTTCACCTATGCAGCTTGGGCCAACCACATGAATGGGCGTCCGATTTGGGTGTTCCCGACAATCATGGAACCGCACAAATTGGTTGTTGGAGGACTACCTGTTCTTTAGAATGGGTGCCTTTGTACTTCCATGTGTCTTGGCGGGAGGGATACATTTCTTGTTTGGTTAGCCTTTGCAGTACCGGTAGTACGTGCGCGGTTTTGGACATGGCCGAACTCACCAAACATCACCCATCAAGCGCACTGTATGGGCATGTATGCTCGAAGGGAAACCAACCAGATGCCATTTGTGGGGGATCTCCACCCTGCCATTTTAAGAGGCAACCCCACCCAAGAAGGGGGCTTCTTTTTTGTTGGAAGCAGCTATGCCCCCCCACGCCACCCACACACACACACACACCTTGCTGCGACCCACGCATGAGGCACCAGCGCTTGCAGAAGATTGGCTGTGATGCGACTTGGCTTGTGATTTGGTCAAACCTGGTTCTTGATACAATAAAGTCAATGCCAGTTGCTGCGAAGTTATCTTCATTTTTCCTTGTCAGAACAAGCACAGACACCAGACAAAGACAAAAAGTATATGGCTTGAAGTCCAGTGGCGCATGTCGGCCCTCCGGAAAGTGAGGGACTCCGGACGGTCCCAGTCCAATGGCCTCTTCCTATGGTTGTCTTGGCTTCCCTCCGATTCGAAAACACCATCCCCATGTTTTGAACCCATCGCTCAGCACGGGACACACAGTTTGTCGTGTCGCCCGGTTCTGAAAAAGATCCCGTAGACTTCCATTTGCTTAATATCATGTTTAATTTTCCCCTGCTGGTTTTAAAAGGAATCTATCACTACCGGACATAGTTGTTGTTCCAGGGGCTTAAGCAAATGGAAGTAGAATGGTTGGAGAGTACAGCTACGCTACAACTCCAAAGAGTGCCCCGTTTTGCTTTGACGCGGGTGGACTTGAAATCTCGCGACTCAAGTCAGGAAGTCCAGGGTGGATAGACTTCTTCTTCAACTACCTGGGCTTGCAAAGGCTTGCTTTAGCAAGCGAATGCCAAACCAATGAATTTAGACGCACTCTCAATTGCCAGAAATCTGAAACCTTATCTTATGCATTTGTACTCTGCATGTGTTCTGTATGAACGCGTAGATCCATGTGGCGTAACACACAGTGCGAGTCTACGCACGTGATCCCTGGTAAGCACTAAATGTGTTGCAGTGGTTCCACAAGCATGATGGATATGTTCCCATTCATAACCTACAACCATGCAAACTGTATGCATTGGATTTGTGTAGGTAAATCATGTTGAAGCACACACACACACCATAGGCCCAATTGAAAGGAACCCAAACGAGGTTGTTCAAATCAAAGTTTCAACCTGTTTCAATGAGTGGTGAAAACAAAGTGGTTAAATCAAATTGAAACAGGGGGTTGAATCGCCCACCCCTGGTATCGATTCACACATCGGCCTCTGTTTTTGCGGCTGATCGGGTAGCCCAAAGAGTTTGCCAGGCCTGGCGTTACTAAGCAACGGCTGTGTGTCCCGTTCAAATATGGGTATGGGTATGGGTCAAAATTACACCACTAGGGAACCGCAGGTTTGTGGCGCTTGTTTCCATTTACCAGGGCAAGCCATTTTGCGGTTAGGCCCCATTTTTGACCCACAACCCTATGGTTGCTCAGCTAGGCTATGGGGAGGTCACACGACGGATTCTTAAGGAGAACCGCAGCTGAGGTGGGGCCGGTGATGGTCGAGATCAAGTCAGTGCCTCAAGCGGAACCCGATTTCTGAGGGCCCAAAAAACGGGACAAAAACACGGCCAATGTTTTGTTTTAGTGTAGCCAAAGGGCCACCAGAAGGGAGTCTCGCAGCCACTCTCACCAAGACCAAGTTACCGAGAATTCGTGAACCTTAGAGCCTTAGACCATTGCCAGCAGACACATGCTATGACCATTTCCCCAAGGGTGAATTGGATTGGTGGGGGGGGGGATTGGAACCTTTGTCTTGAAACCACCCGATTTCCCACTGCTTTTTTGCTTCAGGCTGGGTGGGTGGGGAGTACTCCGGGCAAGGACAAAGCATGAGCCCCGGAAATCCTGTCAGAGTTTGCCTTTCGACCGCACACAGAGAAACCCTCACGTGCCCTCCGATCAACTTAGGGGTCCAAAGGCAGACGTATGTCGAGGGCGCGTCACCCTCTTTGACATGTGGCCATGATTTTGAATAGGGAACCACCTCAAAAGTGATTGGTGGACATGAATCCCCACCTAAATGATGTCCACCAAAGGGCCCCTCATTAAAATTCATACCCATGTATAAATGACATTTTTATTAAGCCCGTGCTCCTTGCATGCGAGTTTTGACGGGTTGATTCGACGGGCCTGATGCTCAAGGGTTGTGTGGTTCCAATCTGAATTGAGCAACCGTGTGTGCATTCCAGATGAATGACGCCCAACACGTGTCCGCTTTGGGAGGATTGGCAAGGTTATGGACCTACGTTGGGATCCCCTTTAAAGTCCCCAAAAGCTTTCTTCTTGGGTGCTAGAAAAGGTCTCTTTTGGAACCTATGCGGCACTTCGTTGAGCGATTCGCCCGGGTTCTGCAAATGCCAAGCCGCATCCTGGTTTTCGGCCCCGATGGATCGATGAAGAGAGCAGTCACAAACAAGTGCCGAATCACCACCAAGAGCAGCCTGAATCTAAGAGCATCTCCATATATCTCCATGCCCACCAACCCTAGGACATAGGCCAGAGAGGTTTTCTGTATCCCATGGAGAAGGATGGTTGGCCCAGATTTTTTCTTGTTCAGGCCCAAGAAACCCTCATTTGGCGCGCTTTCCCGGGGTCAAGGTATTAGCTTGGTGGAAATCCCAGCTCACGATGTAGATCCTTGGAGATCCTTTCAGACTTCGGAGAAGTTCCCGTCTTGGGGTGGTATTAAGCGCAAACCAAAAGAACCACCTTTTTTCGTTTTTCTTTTTCGGGGGGGGTCCCCGAAAAATGACACACTCGTATTCACGTACTAGGGACTAGATGGGGCGTGTAAGTTGCAGGCCCTTCGGGATTCCTTGATAGATTTCTCGAGTCAGGCAACCTCCTTGATTTCGCTAAAAGGGGAACCCCTGATTTGTACGGTCCTGGCTAATCCCACGCACTCCACGTTGGTCATATTGCTTTCGTTGTTGTTTCGTTGTTTTTTGCAGACAAAATTGACCAACTGATTGTTCCTAGGCCCGGAGCCCCGTCGGCGGGGGCCCCCGGCCGGTTTGCCGTTTTGGGGTCAAGTTGCGGCGTTGTTTTGCCGTGACCGGAAGCCCGGCATATTTTTTCGTGTTGCGGGTGCGTTCATGTTTCTTCAGCTGCCACAGACGAGTTGAGCTTGAGTGGGTGAGTGGGTGTTTTTGATGATACGTGTTTTGAAGGCGGCGGTATTGGGTAACGGTTAGTTGCTCGGACAGCGTAAGACCTGGTCGCACCACCCAAGTTGGGCGGGTTCAAACGTGCGACTGATGATACGCGTTTTGGGGTTGGTTTGAAGGAGAACAACAAGGACGCCAGCATTTTGGGGGTACGCTTATGACACATGCCCAACGTTTTTTGTTTTTGTTTTTGTTTTTCCGACAAGGCTAGGAAATTGAAGGTGAGGGTTGGGGCGGATACCAGTTGTTTGTTCTTTAGTGACCAAGAGGGGGGTTGTCCGGCCAAACCCAGTTTTCCTGATTCAAGGTCCCATCCATGAATGGGACCCGTCGGATGACTGGAATGTTTTGCAAACGACTTGGCGTAAGGAGAGTCCTGTGGACGTCCTTCCGGTTTGGCCATCTCATTCAACCCCACTTTACAATTAGGGTGGGGGCCCCTCGCCCCACTAAACCAAGGGACACCCCCACATTTAATAAACGGACACCAAGCCTCGCTTCGGCCAAAGAAGGGCTGAGGTTGCGTCAATATGGGAACAGCTACAGTGACTCCCTGCAACCCTACAACTTCCACGAAACAACAAAAGCGAAGGCGTGTCTTGAATTCGGGAACCCCTTTCATGTGAGGACCCACACAGTACAAGCTCCCTGAGATGGTTACAAGGTTTGGCAGGATTTGCTGTAGTCTACGGTTGGGGGCTTGGGACAGGGGGTGAACACTCTCAAGCTGGAAGGATTGAACCCAGCAACTGTCCGACTTGCCAATTGGTAAGTTGGCACAGCCTTGCACATCGGAAAAAAAAGGGTCTCGGATGCCTACCCACATGGGTCAGCCAAAGGGCACCTAAGGGAAGGGCAGGTGAGTCAATCTAAGTCTGCGAACCTTGGCCAAGTTCCAGTAGCTTGAAAACAGAGAGCAGCTCTGGGTGGTTGAATTTTAATAGCTCCATTCTAGTAGTGGTTGATTCAATTTTGAATTTTAGTAATTCCATTCTAGTATTGAATTTTAGTAAGCTTCTGGGTGGTTGTTTCCATTCTACTGGTGTCCCATTGCGAGATTTGCAGATGCTTGTGAGGCCCCCATTTTGATAAGAGCCCGCGAAAATGCGAAACCATATATATATATTAATAATAATAATAATAATAATAATAATAATAATAATAATAATAATAATAATAATAATAATAATAATAATAATAATAATAATAATAATACTAATACTAATAATAATAATAATGATAATAACAATAACAATAATAATAACAACAACAACAATAATAATAATAATAATAATAATAATAATAATAATAATAATAATAATAATAATAATAATAATAATAATATAATAATAATAATAATAGTAATAATAATAATAATAATAATAATAATAATAATAATAATTAAAAAAAACGAAAACATGACACATCGGGGTTCAACTTTGACCAAACAAGAGGATTCAGCATTCGCCGATTTTGTAGCCTCGAAGGTCCACAGGTCCGGCCCCAGCCCCCCTCACCCCCCCCCCCCCCTCAGCGGCCTCAGGCTTCCCTGGGGGTTCTTCAAACTGAACCAAGCTGCAAGATTATTTTGAACCAGGTTCGGTAGTTTCAAACGATTTTGGCTCATGCCAACCCCAGAAGAACAGCCCTGTTGTTTCTCGCAAAGCTGTGGGTTGTCTGTGTTTGTGTCTGTTTGTCTCTGTGCGTGTGTGTTTGTGTGTGTGTATGGTTGTTTGCTTTTGCGGGTGCCATTTTCAGGTTCAAGCAAAGCCAGCAGGGAGCAAACGCACATCCCCTATTTTGACACCAACCCTACAATGGGTATGAGTCTTTGTTCTGGGGTTTCTGAAGTGAAACCAAAAGTTGAAAACGTTGTTGCTTCTTCTTCTTCTTCTTCTTTTTTTTGGGGGGGGGAAACCCAAAGTTGAACAAATCTGTTGGTGCTGCTTTTCCTCTTTTTTTCTTTTGGGGGGGGGTGATGTGCAGCCAAAAGTTGAAAACCTCATGTTGTCGCGTTTGTTTTTGGGGGGGAGGGAACCCAAAGGTTGAACATTGCTTGTTGCTTTTCCATTTTGTTTGGGGGGAGGGGCTTCCCAGATTCCTTTCAGCACAGACTCAACGCCAGGTCTCTGCTGGTGCCAGCACCGCCGCGCCCAGCAACTTGGGCGGTCCCTCGGGTCCCTCCAACGCCGCCGCGGCGGCGGCGGGCGGAGTGGCTGGGATCCCCGGGAGCTTCCGCGGTTTTGGGGGGAAATTCCGCTTGGCTCAACCAGCTATCCGGTTAATCAGCTTCTTATGGATTGGATCTTCCAAAGGGAAACCGTTTTTCTGCCTTTTCAGCAAAAACCGCCTTTTGGTGCGTGCAGCGCCTTTTTGTGCCTCTGGGCAGTTTGTGCGCTTTTCGTTTTCTAGGAGAGGCCCCGCAAAATTGAAAAGGCGACTTTTCCCGACCAAAAGGCGACTTTCTCCGACCGACGGGCGACTTTTCCCAACCGACTTTGCAGGCATGTTTGCAACAACTGCCAAACGGCGCTTTGGCAATGAAACGGCATTTCCCAAACGAAACGCCTCAAGTATTTGCTTTTTAAGCAAGAGGCAGAAAAACACCTACATGGAAGATTCCTCGATGGTTTAGTGGTTGGGTGTCCGTTTAATGTCAATATGCTCGGTGGCTCAACCGGCCATCCGGTTCCTTAGCTTTGCAGCTTTTTAGTGTTTAGAGGTTGAGTGTCCATTTGACCTAGAAGTTAAACTGAGGACCCGAAGTCTGGGTCTGTCTTTGTTGTTGACCCCTCAAAATAGCTGGGTACCCCTCAACACAACATAAAAGGCGGTACGCGGAAATGAATTGTAAAATAGTAGGGGACCCTAAGGTTTCCCCTTAAATCAACCAAAGGAGGGTGCCCTCAACAATCGACACACCAATATGGTGCCATTGATTGCAGACATGCTCGGTCTGTGCCACTGTGCAGGGCTCAATTGGCAGGCATGCGGACATGGACTCGTTTCCAACGAATTTGTGTGACCAAAATAGAGCTGGCAGAAGGGTTCAAGCCCCAAACGTCGATTTTCATGTTTGTTGGAAAGAGGGTAATATGGCACCACCTCAGTGGACGTGAATCTCGGATTTGGAGGCGATCTCAGCTTCTAATGACTTTGGGCCTGCGGTTTGCCAAGCCAAGCTTGGGGCAGCTTGCATAGGTTGGCATAGTGTCATTTGTCTAAGGTCGGTTCATGAAGCAAGAACCACCCATATGAGGCACTGTCGATCATTAGACTTGGCGTTTGCCATTGGCTTCTTTGATATGTCCCTCAGACTTGGAAACCAAAATTTTTCATGGAACCCACGGTTTTTTGGAGAGCCCTCTTTGGGTTCCATGTTGAACATCTGCTGGAGGTTTCCTGGTGTTTGGGCTGTTCAAAGGAAATCCGCAGGATCCTTCCATTGGATTACGAAAGGAGCTGGTCGTACGCACTGCTTCCCCAATAGTAATTCTGAGTGTGAAATTTGTCAACCCTCCATGAACCCGGAAGGTGCTGTTGTTGGTGAGTGGGTGGACGGGTGGGTCGATGGTTTGGGAAAAGTTGTTTTCTTGATTTGAGTTGGTTGGTTGGTTGTTCCTTGGTTGGGCCCTTCCCGATCCTTGGCAAACATGTTGACACCAACTGAAATGAAACCTTTTCACCTGAACAGGGCAATATCAAAGGCTCACCCTCAATTTCTGGGGCGCTGAGGTTTTGTGGCAATGAGGTTGTGGCCCTGGGGTGAGGTCATTTCCTCCCACAATCCCCTCAATTTGTGGCAATGGGGTCATTTCCTTGGCCGGACACGGAGAAGTCTTAGGCCAAGTCTACAGGAGATGGCCGAATTTGGCTGTCCTTTGTGCCAGGGTCTTGTGAAGTCTAGCGAGGGTAGCTCAGGTGAGCTACCCCGCGCGTGGCTCGAGGCCTGAACTACATGGGACCAATGGCGAATTTGGTTCCCAGATAGAGTTCCTTGTGGGGTTCTGTGCCTGTGAATCTGTGAAGAGTGCTTGACTTCGACCCCTGCACGACGTTAACTCTTGCTGATGAAACGATAAAATTATGGAAAACCGAAAAGGCAAAGAGTTGAACATGCAG
The DNA here is from genome assembly GCA_963377175.1 of Effrenium voratum. Taxonomy (NCBI): domain Eukaryota; class Dinophyceae; order Suessiales; family Symbiodiniaceae; genus Effrenium; species Effrenium voratum. The sequence continues at coordinate 325,854 of CAUJNA010002824.1, read as the reverse complement.
GCTGAGTCTGGCAATGTGGCAATGAGCGAAATGGCCGGCCAAATAGCAAGTCTCAAGTTGGCCGTGAGGGTCTCGCTCATTGCCACATTGCCAGACTCGGCCTGCACGTTTAACTCTTTGCCTTTTCGGTTTTCCATAATTTTCTCGTTTCATCAGCAAGAGTTAACGTTGTGCAGGGGGTCCTAAGTCTGGTCAGGCACTCTTCACAGGCACAGAACCCCACAAGGAACTCTATCTGGGAACCAAATTAACCATTGGTCCCATGTGTGTTGGGTTCTGCGAGCATTGAACAAAGCTAAAGCAGTTGGTAGAACCTGTCTAGTGTCCTTGAGCTACATTTCTACTCTAGTTTTGTTGAGCAAGCCTTGCATTTGGAAAGGAAACAGGCTGGTACGTATATAAATTCATTGTCTGGCATCAATGCACGGTCCCGCATGGCTTTCCATTGGTAGGCTGCCATCATCACGGGTGCTGGCTACGCGGGAGCTACTGGAAGCTTTCCCGTGTGAGCCGAGCCGATTCGGCCTGGACTTCAATGCTGACGGGCGAACATACTCGGTGGATGTAGGGAGCATTACCCTCAAAAGAGATATGTGTTTCTTTTGCATGGAGCACTTTTCTTGCTTGAGTATCAGGATTCGCGTACTCAGGCTCAGATCTGAAACACCGCATGGGGCTTTGATATCCTTTCGGGGAAGTTCATGTACGTATGGCCTCGTGAAACACCGGGGCTTTGGTTTGATCTCCTTTCGGGGAAGTTGATCGCATGGCCTCGTTTGGGGGCTCTGCAATTCAGTTTCTATGTTTTCACTTAAATCACGTGACATCTGGACCTCAGTGGTTTGGCCCGACCGACCAATCCGCCAGCAAAATTTGCTTCCATCGGGCTCCCTAGTTGGCGGTGGTGGTCAAAACCGTTTTGGGATCCCATTTTGGTTGGTTGGTGAATTCAGCACCCCATGTATAGTCTAATTTAGTGGGGATTTGGATGTTCACTGGGGGTGCGGGATTTTGACCCACGGCCATTTCACTGGCATGTTAAGACATGTTAAGACAGCTCATTGGAGGGTGAGTTAACAAAGCTTCCCTCACACCTTGTAGTTTCCCCTTGTCGGCATGTCGTAGAGACCTGCGAAGGTTTCCCAGGCTTCGGTTAGGCCGGCTTGTGCTGAAGCCTAGCACCGTCCACGCCGCGACCGCAAAGAAACTGCAAGTCTGCTGCTTCCCGTGGTCCATGTTTGGCCGTTGGCTCTTTGGGCCAGCTGACATGTCTGCCCTTTTCTCAAGTAGAAACGATTTGGATCCAGGTTTGGGGTTGAACATCGACCATGGCAGGTGAGCATGATCCTATGGTGATGGGGACTCATGCATCATTTTGCAGCAACTGAGCCCATGTGCCAGCCAAGCGCTAGCTTGGGATGCACATAGTTGAACACTGTTGGATTGAGTTCGCTACCTACTCTCACCTTGCGCCGTTTTGCCCAAATCATCGCATCACGCTCCATATGGGTTCTTGCGTTTCTTGGATCAATTCAAAGTTTGGAACATGGGGCATTCATCAAGTTCCGCAAGAACAGGCTCACTCGAATTCAGATGTCTATAGCGGGTAATATCATGTTTCCATCATGGCTTAGAGCTGGTTTGACCGATAGCTTCGATTCCATTCGAATCGAGAGACACCGAAATGGAGACAACCCTTACGAGTGAGTGACTTTTCGGATTCCACCCACTGTGGTGTTTTGTTGTCTAGGTCCCCCAGCAATTGGTGCCCTTTCTTTTACCCCCTTTTTTGGTTGGGGTTTTGGGTTCCCCTACTAAAATAGACGATTCCGGAAAAAAATGGTGCCAACTTAGTCTAATCTCTCAAATCTGGAGGACCTCGTTGTGGATTTCACCCAGCTCTGGTGTTTTGCAGGTGCTTCAGTGCTTCAGTCTCCGACTTCCTTGGACTGATTAAGGGGCCGAATTCCTGGAATCTGTTGGAGGTCGGTTGAATCCCAATGCAGCGATTCGAAGAGGAGAACATGGTTGTTGTCGGGAAACATTTCTCCCATTTTTGCTTATTGTGGTTTAGTGGTTGAAATCCAACCACTTAACTGCTAAAATTTGAGAATTTTTGCTCCCCTTCCAACGTCAAACAAGAGAACTTGAGTGGGTTTTGTTCGTTCCTTTGGCTTCCCGTTAAAACCACAGGGATATCCTCAAAGGATCACATGTATTACTCGTGCGTGTAGAAGCTGAGGGAAGATCTTCCCCGCATTGGGACGGAGAGGGGGCCTCCATTGGACAGTCTTGGATCCTTTTTAGGGAAGATGCTGGGCATAAGTTGGCCTTGTTTGGCCTTACCCCCCCTCCCCAGTAAGGCCAACTAAGGTTCTAAGCCTGGCAGGGCTTCGCAACGACCGTCCCTTACTTCTCCTCTTGATTCTGTGGTCGTTGTTTTGACGGTTTCTGGAGGTTATCAAAGTCAGAAAATGGAATCGGTTGTTTCCCTTTAACCCACCACTTAGGGGTGACTTTGATCATAGCAAAATGAGGCCAGTGATTTGAATTCAAGTTTGAGTTGGGCTGATGTCACGGGGCAGCATAGAACCCTCTTCGACCCTTCGCGCCATCCGCCGGAGCCTCGGCCCAAATGAAGCTCCTGCCGGGCGAAGGATGAGGCGTCGGGACCTGTGTCAAACCCTGCCCAGCGCCGCCGATCTGTTTTCTTTCTTTGTCTGGGGGGGAAGGGTTCCCCTTTAAACTCCACCAAAAAAGGATGCCGTTTGTTCCCATGGCCACCGGACATGTGCCCGTGTCATTCTTGGAAGGTCCTTCCATTTTCACCAGCAAGAGTGGCAGTTTGTTGTTCCCCTGCTTGTGTTTGGGAGGGGGCTTCCATTAAACGCAAAATCAAGGTGCCTGTTTTCGCACACTAGAGGTGTGGATCGCTTCTCAGCCGTTTTCTGGGGAGCTTTCCCTTGTGTGGCATCAAGAGGAAAGCAGAGACTCGCCATTTTCGGGTGAGAGAATCATCCTACAGCTTCTGACCCCAGATCCCATTTTGCAAGACCACACAAGATGCAGCATCACGCTATTTGTTTTGCACATTGGGTTGTGTTTGTTTGAAGAGCCACAGCAAACACATGGGAAGTTGTTTGGTCACTTCAGGGTTTGCTTGCTCATGTACTTGCAACCTGCCTTTGTGCCTTTGCCATGCTTTCTTTGACACGAGGTGCAGGTGTCTTCCTTCCATGCAATTTGAAGGAGGAGGTTTTCCTGTTGGATTCCCTGTAGAATCCAACCTAACAAGGAATACCCTAAGAAAGCGACACACACCCGTTGTTCACCACCTAGTAGGACCAACAGTCAATGCATGAAACGAGCTGAATTCTGAATTCTCCTCCCCGCGCAATCCCCGTGCACTCCCAGATGCGTTTGTAGCAGCCAGCTGTGGCCTATTCGGTTCGGTTCGGTTCGGTTCGGTTCGTCTGAAACGGTTCTGCGGTTCTGCGTGGTGTGACCTATTCTGTTCGGTTCGGCTCTACCCGGCAAGCAGTTCTGTTCGGTCCTGAACATGGCCCGCAGCGAAAGGTTCTGTTCGGTTGCGTGCAAGCGAGCCAGCCTGTTCGGGCAAGACCTGTTCCGATAGGTTCCGCAACTGGGTTGCCGGTACGATTGGCGGTTGGCGAGTATCCTGAATTTAGATTCATTCCCCGGAGCGTTGGACTTTTTGCCAGGTGGATCATCCTTCTGTCGCTGGCAGCCCTTGCCGCGGGAATTGGGCCTGGTCTGAGGCTTTGGGAGTCCCCCCTAAGGCCTTTTTTCCCCCCGCGATCTTCCCCCTTTTCCTTCCTAAGATCTTTTTCTCCCTTTCCTTGTTGAGATCCTTTCCCGCCCTTTCCCCCCTAAGGCGTTTTCCCCCCCTAAGATCTTTTGCCACCTTTCCCTGTTGAGATCCATTCCCCCTTTCCCCCCTAAGGCCCTTTCTCCCTCTGAGTTTTTCCCTTTTCCTCCCTACGATGTTTTCCCCCCTCTCCCTGTTGAGATCCTTTCCCTCCTTTCCCCCCTAAGGCCTTTTTTCCCCCCGCGATCTTCCCCCTTTTCCTTCCTAAGATCTTTTCCCCCTTTTCCTTGTTGAGATCCTTTCCCGCCCTTTCCCCCCTAAGGCGTTTTCCCCCCAAGATCACCTTTCCCTCCCCCGGCCCTTTCTCCCTCTGAGTTTTTCCCTTTTCCTCCCTACGAGACCTTTGAGATCCTTCCTTTCCCCCCTAAGGCCTTTCCCCCGCGATCTTCCCCCTTTTCCTCCTAAGAGTTGAGATCCAAGGCGTTTTCCCCCCCTAAGATCTTTTGCCACCTTTCCCTGTTGAGATCCATTCCCCCTTTCCCCCCTAAGGCCCTTTCTCCCTCTGAGTTTTTCCCTTTTCCTCCCTACGATGTTTTCCCCCCTCTCCCTGTTGAGATCCTTTCCCTCCTTTCCCCCCTAAGGCCTTTTTTCCCCCGCGATCTTCCCCCTTTTCCTTCCTAAGATCTTTTCCTCCCTTTCCTTGTTGAGATCCTTTCCCGCCCTTTCCCCCCTCTTTCCCTTTTCCTCCCTAAGATCTTTTGCCACCTTTCCCTGTTGAGATCCATTCCCCCTTTCCCCCCTAAGGCCCTTTCTCCCTCTGAGTTTTTCCCTTTTCCTCCCTACGATGTTTTCCCCCCTCTCCCTGTTGAGATCCTTTCCCCCTTTCCCCCCTCCTTTTTTCCCCCGCGATCTTCCCCCTTTTCCTTCCTAAGATCTTTTCCCCCCTTTCCTTGTTGAGATCCTTTCCCGCCCTTTCCCCCCTAAGGCGTTTTCCCCCCCAAGATCTTTCCCTTTTTCCCTGTTGAGATCCATTCCCCCTTTCCCCCCTAAGGCCCTTTCTCCCTCTGAGTTTTTCCCTTTTCCTCCCTACGATGTGTTCCCCCCTCTCCCTGTTGAGATCCTTTCCCTCCTTTCCCCCCTAAGGCCTTTTTTCCCCCTGCGATCTTCCCCCTTTTCCTTCCTAAGATCTTTTCCTCCCTTTCCTTGTTGAGATCCTTTCCCGCCCTTTCCCCCCTAAGGCGTTTTCCCCCTAAGATCTTTTGCCACCTTTCCCTGTTGAGATCCATTCCCCCTTTCCCCCCTAAGGCCCTTTCTCCCTCTGAGTTTTTCCCTTTTCCTCCCTACGATGTTTTCCCCCCTCTCCCTGTTGAGATCCTTTCCCTCCTTTCCCCCCTAAGGCCTTTTTTCCCCCCGCGATCTTCCCCCTTTTCCTTCCTAAGATCTTTTCCTCCCTTTCCTTGTTGAGATCCTTTCCCGCCCTTTCCCCCCTAAGGCGTTTTCCCCCCCTAAGATCTTTTGCCACCTTTCCCTGTTGAGATCCATTCCCCCTTTCCCCCCTAAGGCCCTTTCTCCCTCTGAGTTTTTCCCTTTTCCTCCCTACGATGTTTTCCCCCCTCTCCCTGTTGAGATCCTTTCCCTCCTTTCCCCCCTAAGGCCTTTTTTCCCCCCGCGATCTTCCCCCTTTTCCTTCCTAAGATCTTTTCCTCCCTTTCCTTGTTGAGATCCTTTCCCGCCCTTTCCCCCCTAAGGCGTTTTCCCCCCCTAAGATCTTTGCCCCCTTTCCCTGTTGAGATCCACCTTTCCCTGAGTTGTTCCTCCCTACGATGTGTTCCCCCTCTCCCTGTTGAGATCCTTTCCCTCCTTTCCCCCTAAGGCCTTTTTCCCCGATCTTCCCTTTTCCTTCCCTAAGATCTTTTCCTCCCTTTCCTTGTTGAGATCCTTTCCCGCCCTTCCCCCCTAAGGCGTTTTCCCCCCCTAAGATCTTTTGCCACCTTTCCCTGTTGAGATCCATTCCCCCTTTCCCCCCTAAGGCCCTTTCTCCCTCTGAGTTTTTCCCTTTTCCTCCCTACGATGTTTTCCCCCCTCTCCCTGTTGAGATCCTTTCCCTCCTTTCCCCCCTAAGGCCTTTTTTCCCCCCGCGATCTTCCCCCTTTTCCTTCCTAAGATCTTTTCCTCCCTTTCCTTGTTGAGATCCTTTCCCGCCCTTTCCCCCCTAAGGCGTTTTCCCCCCCTAAGATCTTTTGCCACCTTTCCCTGTTGAGATCCATTCCCCCTTTCCCCCCTAAGGCCCTTTCTCCCTCTGAGTTTTTCCCTTTTCCTCCCTACGATGTGTTCCCCCCTCTCCCTGTTGAGATCCTTTCCCTCCTTTCCCCCCTAAGGCCTTTTTTCCCCCCGCGATCTTCCCCCTTTTCCTTCCTAAGATCTTTTCCTCCCTTTCCTTGTTGAGATCCTTTCCCGCCCTTTCCCCCCTAAGGCGTTTTCCCCCCCTAAGATCCTTTGCCCCCTTTCCCTGTTGAGATCCGTTCCCCCCTTTCCCCCCAAAGGCCTTTCCCCCCCTGAGATCTTCTCCCTTGTCCTCCCCAAGATCTTTTTTCCCTTGGTTCCCCCTTTTCCCCCTAAGGCCTTTTCAGATCTTCTCCCTTTTCCTCCCTAAGATCCTTTGCCCCCTTTCCCTGTTGAGATCCTTTCCCCTTTTCCCCCCTAAGGCCTTTTGACTGCCTGGGATCTTTTCCCTTTCCTCACTGAGATCTTTCCCCCCCTTTCCCTGTTGAGATCCTTTCCCTCCTTTCCTTCCTAAGGCCTTTCCCCCCGCTGAGATCTTCTCCCTATTCCTCCTTAAGATCCTTTGCCCCCTTTCCCCGTTGAGATCCTTTCCCCCCTTCCCTTTAAGCCCTTTCCAGATCTTCTCCCTTTTCCTTCCTAAGATTGTTTCCACCCTTTCCCTGTTGAGATCCTTCCCGCCTAAGGCCTTTCCCCCCCTGAGAGCTTCTACCTTTTCCTTCCTTAGATCTTTCCCCCCTTTCCCTGTTGGCCTTTTTTCCACCAGATCTTCTCCCTTTCCTCCCTAAGATCTTTTCCACCCCTTTCCGTGTTGAGATCATTTCTCCCCTTTCCCTCCTAAGGCCTTTGTGCCCCAGATCTTCTCCCTTTCCTCCCTAAGATCTTTTCCACCCCTTTCCGTGTTGAGATCATTTCTCCCCTTTCCCTCCTAAGGCCTTTGTGCCCCAGATCTTCTCCCTTTCCTCCCTAAGATCTTCCCCCCCCCCCCTTTCCCTGCTGAGATCCTTTTCCCCCTTTCCCCCCTAAGGCCTTTCCCCCCCCTGAGAGCTTCTCCCTTTTCCTTCCTAAGATCTTTTCCCCCCTTTCCCTGTTGGGCTTTCCCCACTAAGTCCTTTTCTCCCAGATCTTCTCCCTTTCCTCCCTAAGATCTTCCCCCCCCCTTTCCTCCCTAAGATCTTTCCGAGCATTTGCCCCACTACTTTCATTTCAACCGGTTTGGACTTTCTTGGGCATTTTCAAGAGTCATGTGACATTTGGCTGGGCTGAAGGCCAGAATTGCAGGATCGCAGAGTGAACCCAGCCTTGAGAAAGTGTTCAGGATCTGTCAAAACTGCTCTTTCCTAAGCCCGGAGAACTTTAGCCAAGGTACTCAGGCAGCTGAGGAGAATCTTGGAGACTAATACGTGGGGGGGGATGGGAGGTTTTGAGTCTTGGTTTGGAGGAGGAGTGTGACAGCCGTGGCACCCTGCTGGAGCAAATGGCTGTTTCCTATGTTAGGGGATTTCTGAACCTGCTTGCTTCTTGTCGTTGACTGTTGTTTCCCCTGAAAGCCGTCCACGAAACGGAGATTTTGCCAGGCGACCAAATCTGGGCAAACTATGAAACCCTCGGACAGGTTTAGGTTTGCGATCGAGCTACGACGGTGCATCTCTGGGGGACTGGTTGGTGAATTGAACTGGGTGAGATTTTCTGTTGAGGTCCGTTTTGGGGCTTTGTCAATGGGACACCAAAGGGGAACTACCCATTTTGGACGGGGCATTCAGACACAGACAATATGCTACTTGTTACTTGTATTTTCCTCAACTGGATAGTTTAGTAGTGGAGCCAGATGCTTCGTTCGGTTTGCCCCTGCGGGCAACACGGGTGGTGCATGAACAGTTGGGCTGCGCTAGCGCTGGCAGGTCAGCAGATGTTGCAGATGCCAATGCTACTCAGGCGGGGGTCTTGGAAGAGTCAGGCTTTCAACTTCTCAAGCCACGACTCTTAAACCACCAATTCAGGGATACATTCCACACACAAGTTGTTGCTGTGCTTTTGTATTGGATTTGCTTTATTTGGCCACCCCCAAACTCAAAGCTCGCGCACTCAGCGCTCAGAGACCGGGATTCGTTCGTTCGGATACGTTCCGCGCAGACCATTTGCTGTAAGGACTGTTGGTGAATTCTGCTTGGAAGGGAGCGTCCGGTTCCAACACCAAAAGGCCCTAAACGGCCCGTTTTTCGTGGTTTTAAGGCGCACAAAAACGGAACTCAACTTATTTTGTCTTGGGGGAGTCCCTAAAGAACAAATGCGGCCCGCAAATTCCATAGTTTTTGGCGGCGTTTTTTTTGGACGGGGCCTTCTGCGAATTCTTTGGCTCCGATCGCGAGCGACGGATGCCTTGACAACTTGAGGCGCCGCGCCTGCGAAGGGCGGATGCGAGGCCGAGCTGGTCTGTCAATGGGCTGAACTGAAGTGAAAACAGGTTGTGTGTTGGGGACCCCCCCAACATAGTGCCTAGATAGCCAAGTTGCTGCTTTGTTCAGTCACTGGACAAACAGCAACTGGCGATCCAGGTGGTTGTCCTTTTGGTATCCACAAAAAACTGCCCTATTTGTTTTGGGGGTACCCGCAAAAGACAACACACCCATATTTGTTTTGTGGGGAGGAAATGCAGATGGTTTTATTGACGCCCAATAATTCCTCATTTTTTCCTGGGTGGCCGTCAGCTATATTTTTTGCGGGCACTTGGCATCACCCAGCAACACTACAACAATTCAAAGCCAGCACGAAGCAGTACTGGACGAGCACAAACAATACTAAATCAGCAATTTTACTTTTAGTTTTCCCACTTTCCCCATCCAATTTGCTTCGGGGGCAGTGGATGAAGGGGGGTCCTTTTTCTACCCACTCACATGAATTAGGTCTTTGTGAATTGTACTTTGCCCTTTTCTTTTGCCCAAGGATCCATGTAGGATCGGAAAAAAGAGAGCTCCTTTTTGGGACCATGTGCAAAGGGGGTGCACCATGAACCCATCTTTGTGACCTCTTGTTGCACCGAGCTGGTCTACTTCAACCCCCGTCCGTTTTGATCATCTCGTTTCCTCGGCTTTTCACACTAAAAGGAGCCCAGGAAAGGAGCGAAGCCACCTGAAAAGAAGCCACCAGCCTTCGCCTTATGCGCAGTGACTGCGAGTTTTTTTGGCCTGGCATCAAGGAACTCCAAGCTTCTCCAAGCCCACGGCTGTTTTCCTCGCGGCCCCGGCCATTGGCACAGGAAGGTTGGTGTCACGGAAATCAATTGATTCTTTGGCAAGCTCGCTGGAAGCTCATCGACAACGGGGCTTTTGCAGCATGAGGCATGTGCATAGGCATGTGCTGCGTGCTCTTGAAGGTGTTGCCCATGGTCTTTTTCCAAGCGAAGCACAGTGTGAGCTTCTGGTTGCCGAAACTCGGTCCAATTACGGCTCATGGGCTAACCTGCAGTCTTGGATGAATGTATGTTTGGTTCGCTTGCAATATGTGGGAATCAGTGCGATGGACAGTGCATCCTTGCCATGCGGGTGGACAGTTCTGGCTGTCGCCTGATTTACCTATGGGAGTCTGTTGCGTTTGGCTTGCACTGGCTTTTCTTGAGGGATCAAGGGCGTTCTCACAGGGGTCCCGTTACAGCTTCACATGAATATGTCAAGGTATATATTTATATGTATGTAAATATATAGCAATATACATACATATGTATGTAACACGCATTCAATCAGTTTCCGCTTTTGAAAGGATAGCCTGGCTATGTCACCCGCCAGGCGTCTCCCTGTGTGGCGTCTCAGATCTGGGAGCGGGAGCGGATTGTTTCGGGACACTTCAATGCATTGAAGCCCCTTGTACAATGAGATTTCACCCTGAGAACCCAGCCCCGTGCTTTTTGTTTGGGAAGCCTTGAGTTGCCTATACGGGAAAGACCCGTGGTCCATTTGGATATGATGTGTGTGTGTGTGTGTGTTTTGTTGGAGACCAATGATTTTGAGAGGCTTCCCTACTTTGACACATTCGACACACCCATTGCGTTCCAGCCTTTCTGCTTGGGCAGGTCGGCCAATACTATCTCTTCTGTTTACCTTTGGATTTTGACCGTTTGTCACACCGCGAAGGATGGGGAATTGGGACATGGGGCTCATATTGCGGCAGCCATGTCAGCTGTTGTTGCGATTGCAGGGGTTGTCATGTTTTAAAGCGCCGCTGGGTAACAAGTCCACTGCAAACACACCACGCTTCAGAAGTTCCACACTTGTCAAGTCAACTGCTCCTTCCTCAGCCCCAGGCACAGTCATGCAAAGGAAACAAAGAAGAATCTGGCTGAAAGGCCCTTGCGTCAAGCCCCAATCACTGGATGTGAATGACACACGCGTGCAAGCACAGACACAGGTGCACGTAGACACCCCTACACACACCAGGATGGTCCAAGCGCCTGTATAACTGGCACAGGAGGTATAGCTTAGTGGCACCGGATGTTCGGCCGCGCCTGGCCACACGATATGCTTCATTGGAAATCAATTTTCTGGAAAAGGCAGCAAGGGGAAGCCACATGTTTTCCACATGTTTTCCATATTCCGGTGAGCTCGGGGGGAGCGTTGTTGTTTTGTCGGCGGCTTGCGGCTTGTGGGTTTTGAGTTTGAGTGCTTTTCTTGGTTGCCCCTTTTGGAGGTGGCGTTCCTAGCTTCAGCTTGCTGCAACTAGAAGGACCGGTGGCCCGAAAGCATATAGCGCCGCGCTCACATGTTCTCTGCGCTAGCCGTCTCTGCGCAAGTTCACTCTGCAAGTTTACGCAAGATCTCCATTCAAGCTTCTCTGCGCAAGTCCTCGGAGCAAATTTGTCGCTCCAACTGCTCTTCGCGAGTCCTCGAGGCAAATTTATCTGCGCCAGTGTGCTGTGCATGTTTCTCATTGCAGCAGTCTCCCTGCAACCTCCAGCACGCCAATCCACGCAGAGGCTCGCGCAAGCAAGTCAAAAAGTGCCAAAGCCCGCCTGCGCACCTGACACCTGATCCCGATATTACAAAGCTTTTCACGGTTTCACTCACTTCCATTTGTTTAAGAATATGTTTCATGTTCCCCTGTTGGTTTTAAAAGGAACCGATCACTACCGGATCTTTTTTCCGGCGGGGGTTCAGCAAACGGAAGCTCGGAGAGGTGGTACCGTGCACTTGTCCTGAGAGCTGCCATATTGGCAAGGTTGCTTCATGCTAAGGGCCAAGCCAATGTCAGCTTTTGCGAATTCATTCAGGTCATTCAGGGCTCCTATAGGGCAAGCCCTAGGGTACCCCTTTTTCGGACCCCTCGAAATCCGTGGGTTTGCCGCTTTTGCGCTGGTTCACTGGCGAGCTCTTTGCCCCTAGGAAAGTTTTGAATAAAATGTTGGTTTGGATGACACAAAGTGGGAAATGTTCAGTGAGCGGTTCACTCTAGGGGTTGATTCCCCATTCTTTTTAAGCGTCGTTCTTTCCCCAAAAAATGGCAATTTTCCCTGGGTTTCAAAGGAGGTTTTCTAGAAAGATTCGGATCCCTGGACAGAATAGGGAAAGTACCCCTAGAATGATTGAAACAACTCCAAGGGAGGCTGCTGCAAAACCTCCAAGGTCTCATTTTGTGTTCTCCTGTACTAAAGTACCCCTAGATTCACGGGTCCCGAAGGGATCCCAAAAAGAAAAAGAAAAAGCCGAGCCAACTGAGGCGGCTTTGCAGCCGGGGGCCTGGACACGGCCCTCTAAGGATTCCCTTACCGAACCTCATGGCCACATTGAACCCACCAAGTCCAATATCCCCAGCCCCTCAAATATGGGGGAGGGGTGACCCCTAAAAAAATCCATTTCAGGTTTGTTCCCTTTTATTGGGAAGACTAGATCAATGGAATTGGGGGCCCCTACAGCAGGGGGGATGGTTTTTAATTCAAGGGACTGCTGATGTCTTCAAAGGCTTTGGAGAATCAATATGTTTTTGCTGCCATACTAGTACCAGGAGTTGGGAAGGCACTGGGGATTGGGCAGGGCATCTAATATGCCCCAAGATATGCTGCGAAATCCTAGACCCGAAGAATCCACCATTTGCTGTCATCCTCCCCTGAAAGGACAAAGTCGGGGCTTATGATACCGTGGCAAAAGTGTAGTGACTTCACCCCATGATGAGGGCACCTTTCATGGTGATCCACATGAGTGGTTGCTTTTGGGTTTAAGGCAAAGCACAACACACCGTCACAAGATGCAAGTTGTTCAGCGGCGCGCTCCAATCCCTTTTGTTTGGTAGGCTACCAAAATCTACCGCCCCCGAAACTGGTTAAGAGGAACACCGGACTGGAGTGGTGAGGCTACAGTTAAGATGCCCATACCCCAGCAGACAGCTATGGGGTGGCCAATCGTATTGAGTGAAAGGTTCCAATGGGTAGTTTTGCTGGTTACTGTGAGGGCTTAAATGTTTATGACAGGGTTGTTCGGTACTTTAAAGCAGCACCCAATTAAGTCAGCATTATGATATGCCAATGTTTGCAGAATATGGACAATAGCTACATTCTGTTTGGGGCAAAAGCTGAAGTCTACGTTGGGGGGAGGGATGGGAGGGACCATCTTCATTTTGGGGCAGATATTCCTATACAGCTGCTTTGTCCAGCGACGATGTCTAGGTCTCCCAGTGATGCCCTTTTACCCTTTTTCGGGGGAGGGTTCCCCTGCTAAAAATAGGCTACCGAGAAACAAAGGGTACCCTTATTCTAAACTCTCCACTGGAGGACCTAGATGTGTGTTTGGTTTTGTAGCATAAATATAAACAACATACTCAAGGACGAATTTCCCAGTTCGACTTTTTGTCACCCCGCTCAGAACGCCTTAGACCTCACAGAGGGGGTGGCCTGTTTTGTTGCAAGTTGGCCACAGACCGCGAGACAGCAACCGGCCGGCAACAAAGCCTGTGGAACCTGTAAGATTTCTCAGCAATGTAGAGGTGACAATTTGTCATGAATGATTGTTGCCAGAATTGTATGGTGACTTTCCTTCCAACGCCCGATGGCTCGGAACAAACAACACGCACTTCATCTTGATCAAGAGCAAGGAGGTCACTTCCCACAGCATAGATGGTTGAATCTTCAAAGAGCAACCAATTCCTGTTGTGTGGAAGGCAACACGTGTGGGCTCCTACAAGGAAAGAATCGCAGGTTTGTCCACGTCAACCCAAAGAGCAACCAAGTTCACCTTTTGCAGGCGCACTGAGAAAAATCAATTGGCTTCCATATAGCAACAACAGGCCTATATCGTATGAAGTCGAGAGGCAGTCAGGCTATCTCATTGTCTGTCGGATCAGTGGGAACAGCATGACACCCTGTTGTTCGACTGCTTTGCCCTCCTGTCCACTGACATGGAAGCCACCAGAGGGTCCCTTTTACTGGAAAGTGGTAGGCTCTGTCAGTCAGGTTACATGTTAGTGGAAACGTTTGCGGCATGCCCTTTTCAATGTCAGCCTGCCGGCCCGACATGTATGGCTATTCCACCCCTTGAAGACTTCACACACGTTGCTGTTGTTGGTTGAGTGGCTGGAGATAGTCCGGGACAGAAGATTGCGCTCGTGCACCCGAACCAGACATTTGATGACGAGCCCAGGGTAGCACAAGACCCTGCGGCCGCCGCTGCTGCGCCCACGCCGGCCCCAACGGCGCCGGGCCAAAAATCTGAGCGTCGGGCGGCCGGCGGGAATGTGTACCGCCGATGTTTTTGTTAAGAAAAACAACCATCAGTGGGGGCAGGCCAAAACTCCTAGAAGTCACTTAGAACGCCGAACACGCCCAAAACTACCAGGAAACCAAAACGCCTAGAAAAAGGCCGGAGAATGAATCTCCAGGCACTTGTTGTTGGGAGATGGAGTTGTAGAGAACAACGGCCAAGCCCAGCTAGTGGACTGAAGGCTTGACCCTCCAAACGCTGACAACAAGGGTCTCCCATTTTACAAGTGTCACGCAAGGTTCGTATACCTCAGCTTGGTTGCTCCATTGAACTTTCACTGAGAGACCATACTTGATTCACCAGGTGTTCTTGGCATGTTTTTTTTGTTTTTTTTGGTTCTGTTCATTTTTACTGGGGGTCTGCAAAACAAAGTTTTTCGCTACCATACCAAGAGTAGAGATGGCACTGTTGCCATTTTGCCGATTCAGCCTTTTGGCAACAAGTGGGTTTGACTGGGGGGTTTAGCCGGACTGCGCCGGCGCAGGGGACGCGGTTCCAGTGGATGCATCACACAGTGTTTCAGGGCCTATCGGGGTTTCCTGCCTATCCCGAATCTGGCTTAGTTCCAGAGGGTACCAACATTTTTTCAATAGAGCACCGCATGCTGTTGGGGATATCACCTGAGCTTATTCTAAAAGAACAAGAACAGCACGCCAAAACGGATCGCCACATCCGGGGGGGGGAGGGCTCGAGTTTGGGAAGCTCAGGGCCTGATGCTGAAAGCCCTCTGGCGCGGCTTGCGGACAGCCCTAGGTGCGGGCAAGCGACCTCTTCCGGTTGTTCTGTTTGGGCGCTGCCTGAGGAACAGGCGTCCCTATGTTTCCCATTTTGGCGGTTTTAAACATCACCTTTTTGGCCCATGAAAGGTGAGTGTCCCTTGGTGGGGGCGATGTTTTGAGGGGAAATATAGGGAGCCCTAAGGAAACAAGGCGGTTCCTTGAGATACGCTCTTAAAAGCAAGTTCTTCTGCTTCAACAGCTTGAAAGAAAGAAAACGAGGCTTCTTTTTTGCTTGGGCCTTGGAGTGTCCTTCTAAACGTGCCCTTCTTTCATACTGGGCAAAATGCAGCTGATTTTGGCGTGACGAAGCTTGCCTACATGCGTGACACTTTTCCAAAAGGGCAGATTTGAATCTGAAGGACGCTGGTCGAAGCACCCCTTCAGAAGTGGCCCCTTGTACGGTCCGAATTTTCATCCTGTGTCATTTTGATAGCTCAAAATGTATAAAGGCAAGCAGCACGAACCAACAGGGATGGACGACAACTTCTCCACATTTTTGAAAGGACCGCACGTGGCGCCAAAGCTCATGTTAGTACATGTCCAGCACGATGACGTGTGGAGATTTGAGTCAGGAGTCGTCAAAGCAAGGCTGCCGTACTGGTGTCGAGTCGTGGTCGAAGGACCTGGCTTTGTGGAAAAGGGAGTAATGAAGTGGTTTGTTTCCGTCCAGTATCGTCTATTTCTGTTTGAATCTAACAGCCAACCAAAACAGGAGTTCCGTGCAAAAGGACAACTCCGACCCTGGACCCTGAACCCTTCCAGGTTTTGATTGCTCGAGTTGCTTGACGGTCAGCGAAATCACTGCGGGATGGATTTTTCTGCCTTTTGTTTTGTTGGGTCTTCCAGTTCTTTCGTTTTGTTTCTGGCAAAGCGATGTTTCACCATGAGTGTGAGGATTCTCTTGGGCTTGAACACTTCCTGTCTCAGAACAGCCTCCCAAACACCGAAAACCCGAGACCCGAGAGAGACGAGTCCCATGGCAACGGCGCATCGGACGGAGTCGCCTGGCAGGATATGCCGTCCTCGCGTGCGGTATCGCCATTTGGGTGCCGGGGCCCCAAATCGGCCGGCAGCCATGATCTGTCTTGCGGAAGGCGGTGGATTTGGGAGGCATTTGACCCTAATGTCGACCCTAGATGAATCAACCCCCTATTAGTAAACCGGGGTTTATTAATCTGGGGTCAACATTATGGATTTGAGGTTTCCACTTCGCTGTTCAAGTTGTCAATAGTTTGTCGGGCCTCTTCATGGTTGTACGGCACGAAAAGTTCAAGCTTTGCGTAGTTAGGAAAGGCTGAAAATTGATGTGTACTGGTATTCCGGGTTCCAGAAAGGCGGGGAAGCAACTTAGTTTTTAAGACATCACACGCTTTGCCAGCTGGGGATGATCAAGCATTGCTTTTGCAATCAACTTTTGCATGGCCCAGATGCCTGTTTCTTATTGGATCCAACATGATTTTCAGCATGTGTCAGCTCTATTTCCCCTATTTAGATGGTTTTAACATCACCTTTTGGGGCCCTGAGCAGCCAACTACCTTTGTTTGTTTTCAAACTGAACTGCAGGTTGACCCACGTCTGTTTTGTTTATTCCAGGAGTTCAGCAGTGATTTTCTGGTGAGGTTTGGGTTGGCTGGCTGGGTATTGCTGAGGAAGGACATGAGAACAAGGAATCAAAAATAATGCTAACCAGCAAACCAATGCTGTCGCGTGCAGATGGAGGATGAGCCAGGCCGGATAGGATCGTGCAGAAGCGAAGCAGAAAGTGTTCCAGGAATGCCAACCTGGACACACATGGCTGTGGGTCAAACCAATGGTACCATTTTGGGGTAGGTGCACCGTGCGCACCACCCATTTTAGTTTTTTTTGTAGTGGGGATTGGGATGTTCACTGGGGGTACGGGATTTTGACCCATGGCCATATCCATCCCCGTGCGGTGCTCTCTGATGGAAAGTTCAGACGTTTCTCCCTACTTGGCTTGTAACATGCAGAGTCCGCTTTCATCAGGTGAGACTTGTCACCCTTGGCTTTGCAACCGCTTGCTCATTGAAGATGGCGGTCCACTTGTGTGCAGCACGTGACGGTCAATGGGCCCCCTTCTTTTTGGGCACTGCACCAATCGGTCCCCCAGTAGTGCCCTTTCTCCCCCTTTTTTTGGGGGAGGGTTTCCCTGCTAATAAAATAGGCTACAGAAAAAAGTTGGTACCCTCATTCCAACCTCTCTACTGGAGGACCTCGGTGTGAGCGTCGAAACGGTTTCTGAGGTACTGGATCCCAAGTCTCCTCTACGAGGAGCATCAGAAGTTCTTGGCAGACAACCTGGAGGCGGGCGGACGGACGTGCCAGGGCCCAGGGTGGGGCGCTGTTCGCCGCCTTTGCGCCATATAAAGCACATATATAATATGAGCCACAATCAAAACCCGGGTAGATGAAGGTTAGTAAGGGGCAGTCCCAGCCAGAAGTAGTTGCGGCCGCCTTCTTAATTCTTTACATGGTTCTGGGTAAACCATTTTAGTACCGGGTTTTGATTGTGACTCATATGGGCATCATTTAGGTGGGGGTCGATGTCCACCAAACATTTCTGGGCTCCCTATTAAGGATTTGTCCAACCATTTTGGGCACCCAGCTTCTGCACAAGCCGAGTCGGGTAGATTATGGTTTGGGTTAGACACCTGGAATGGGCAAATGTTGCGACACAAATTGCAACGAAGGCAACTCGCCCTGGCCCAAGGTGAATGTCCAGTGCTTGGATGATTCATCTTGTGTTTGTGAATCGTAGTAATTACTCAGGGGGGTCCCTATATTTCCCTTTGCCGGTCTTAAGCATCACCTTTTTGGCCCATGAAAGGTGAGTGTCCCTTGGTGGGGGTGCAGTTTTAAGGGGAAATATAGGGAGCGGTTTGGCCCCGAATCCTCTGTCTTTGATTGCTCAGGGATTTCCGCGGGGCTGGCATGGCAGAGTTCCGCTTCTTGCCACACTCAGCTAGCAACTCCTCAACAGCATTCAATCCAAATTCAAATGCCCAGCTTCTTTGGAGTGACCTCTCTTTTTATGGTTTCGGCACTTTTCGGGAAAGAGGTCACCTGCAAATTCAACAGTTCACCTAATGTCCCAGTGAGCAGTAAATCCTAGTGTCTTATTCACACAAAGTTTTTCCCCTATGCCTGACAGCGTGTTGTTTGTTCCGGAAATCCTGGAAGGGAAGTGTGGCTACGCAGAGCAAACGACTTATTCATGTTGGCGGCTTCCCCATTCGGGGGTGCCTACATTTTCCCTTCCGGTTCTAATTTGCCCAGAGGACTGTTGAAGATGTGATGTTTGATGTTAGTGATACGATCTCAACTGATTGGAGAAAACATATGAATTTTATTGTATCATGATGTGCTGAATTGTGATTATTCACCCATATATCCTTTCAACATGTTATCTTTGAAGTCAATGTCTGAGCTCTGGCAATTTTTACGTCATACCTATCACCAGCATACCATTAGCGATTTTTTGCCGAGAAGACTTCTAGGTCCCCCAGTAGTGCCCTTTTACCCTTTTTTGGGGGAGAGTTCCTCTACTAAAGTAGACTACCGAAAAAAGTTGGTATCCTTATTCTACGTAACCTCTCTACTGGAGGACCGAGATATGAGACACTATGTCTTTCTGTGTACAGTAACCCAGATGGCCTAAGAAATCACCCGAACACAAACTGATTTAGGGGATTCTGAAGATTTATGAACATGTTCCTCTCTACTTGGGGGGCGGTGGGGCGATGCCGGCAATGGACCAAGGGCAGGTCCTTCAACATGTTCCTCACGCCAGGGCCCCGGTTGCACTGACCCCACAGTCGTTGGACTGATTTGCACCTTGAGTGTGCCTTGTAGGGGACCTTCCTGAGATGGTGGTGTTCCTTTTGGTTCCCTTCAAAACGTGTTCGCAAAACTAGCCTCAAGACTCAAAAACCAGACACCCTACTGTTCAAGAGCAATCCAAACTTACCTTGAGCATGGGTTTTCAGTGGTTTCCTCTTTGTCTTCCTTGGGGTGGGGGAATGGCCTCCATTTTGGTCAACCCAGCCGCGGTTTGGAGTACGTGTGTTCTTGGTCCGAAGGACTCTTTGGGAAGGCCGTGCAGGTTGACTTGTGACCCAACGTTTTGGTGTTACAAGTAACAACAAGTTCAAAACTGTTTGCCACTCCACCTGAGTGGTAAAGGATTTAAAGGACCGAGCGCCCAACCGGATGTTTCTTGAAGGAAAGCCTTGAACCGAGGAGGGTTTAGTGGCCTTCCCTAAGCCACCCCATTTTGGGGGCTCCCATTTGGGAGCCAACCACAGGGAGAGAGACAGATGGCGGTGCCATGTTTTGTTTCGGCAAGTCAGCGGAAGCCTTCCACACGTATAGAGCTTGATCAAAATGAAGCTTCCAGACCCCAGGAGTTCACATGCGAAGTGGAACTCGGTGCCGAGCCTCTACCATATTCAGGCCCCACAAGCCCGGCCCTGCTTTCTCTGCCTAGGTTCTTCCTGGGAACCCCAGACTTCACGGTGGTTTGCCCTGAAAAACCACAGACTGTAAGTCTTGGTGTTTGTCTCTAACAAAAAATAGGCTACCCCCAGGGTTGGTTTCTTTTGGTCTCCGAAAGGGGTATCCCTCCGCAAACAGGCGCGCCCATTTTGCTGCGTGGGCGACTGAGGTATCGTTTCAACTACTGGATGAACTCGAACGGCTTGTCCGCTATGGGCACCATCCTCTTGCCGGGAGACCCCAGCGGGAAATTGGACTCGGGCCCAGCCATCCCAGCTATCCGGGTCCAAAAGCCTCTGCCAGCCATCCGGGGCCTTAGCTTGGTGGCTTTTTAGTTGGTTTAGTATGGTTTAGTGGTTGGGTTTCCGAATTCAACCCACTAAAAGTTAGTCACCTTTAGCGGGGGATCTGATGTTTTGAGCTTAGTCGGCCCCCAAAGTGTAGGCGATATTCCATGACAAACAAATGTTTGGTTTACTGGGGTCTAAGTCTTGGACGTTCAATCTGAGTGGGCCGGTTTCAGCATACAAGGAGACGAACACGGCGCACGCAGCAGTTTGCGTGGCCGAAAATTTGGTAGTTCCAAGGTTGCAATTACTGTGGTCGATGGGGATTATGGGAAGAGATCAGAATTTGCAGCCTCCAATTTGACCATCCCAATCACGTTGAGTACTGCATTTAAACAGCTCAGTGTATGTGTTCGTTTTGGTTTTTCTCCCGCGATTCAATCATCACCGTTTGGGCCCATCGCAGCTGTGTCCATGTCGGAACCCTAGGTCTTGGGCTCCGTCGCTTTGGGGCTGCAGATGGAAACCAAAACGACAGCGAAGCATAAAATTTTAGGGGTTCCCTAGACAAACCCTTCACAGAACTCCCTGACGATTGTCCGAAGGCTTCCCAAATCGCTTGTATCCGCATATGTTATATGTTGATCAAATGTTTCCAGATAAGTCCGTTTGGGCTCTGAACTCGGTAAACTTCTTCCACGCATGTTGTGGGCAACCAGCGCATTTCAATGTCGCAGGTGTGTCTGAGTGGCAGGGTTTGCTTTGAGGAATCCTGTGAGTTTGGTGCAAAGGCAACCGGGGTTGGCAACTTCCCCCCTTGGAAAGCAACAAAAGGAAGCCTCTGTTCATAACCGGGCTAAGCGATTTGGCCGAGATCACACTTCATGTCTCAAACGGCATGGGCCGGCCAAGTGAGCCACAACCAACATTGTAGGTGCAAGTTTAGGGACCCCAAACGGGAGTGGTTCCCACTTGCACCAACTCATGCAGCATTCAAACGCAAAGCCAAGCGCTTTACCCAAAATCGACATGGGGAGGCCTTAAAAAAACCTCACAAAAAAGAGAAACACATATCACACACCACCCCTCCCTTGGCAGCTCCCAACCCTTCTTTCTCCCCGAAACCATCTTAGCACCAAGACTCGTGGGTCTCTTTGGCGCATTTTGGCGTTCAGGATCGGCATCTTGACGCTCCTGACCTTTGGCGCTTTGATGTATGCCGCCTTCGCCCGGATCTCGGAGCTTAATTGGTGCAGTGGGAAATCCCCGCTAAACTGCTAAAATTTGAATGGTTGCTCCCCTTCCAACGCCAACCAAGAAAGACCGTCTCCCTTTGCTTGGATCTCGGTTTGCAGTAGGCTGTGTGAAGAGGGGCTATGGCGCAATGGTAGCGTGTCCGCCACGTAGGCGGAAGGTTGAAGGTTCAAGTCCTTCTAGTCCTATTGGCTCGCTCCGTACTTCCAGGACCAACACCACGTGTTTCGTAGGCTGCTTCCAAACTGCATTGGTCGCACTCTGAAAGGATGGTCGGGCTTCCAATCTTGCATACGTGGTCCATAGGTGAGACCAGCAGCCGGAACTTTCTGCTGCACATGTGATTAGGTTTCAACAGAAGCATGTCTGTGAACAGAGGGGTGGTTGAGCTGTGACTGCCTGCTGATCGGCATTGCTGGTATGCCTACAGTTGCGCAGAGGTCGCCATGCGCAGCCAGCGTTTGGATACCCGGTCAACATTTGCAGTCAGGCCGTGCTTGCGTTGCGGCGCGGTTTCTTCCATTTGTTTAATGATATGTGTTATGTTCCCCTGTTGGTTTAACAGAAATCGATCACTACTGGACATATTGTTGTTTTTGTTCTAGGGGGCTTAAGCAAATGGAAGGTTGGGTGCGCTAGAGGCAATGGCTCCAGTCTGTCCTGGCAAAGTGCAACGTGTCGCACTTTCTACGTTACCGGAATTTGTCTCTTGCGCGCTTGGTCCGGCGCATTCCCTCGCTCGCCGAGGAGTTCCTTCCACACGCCTTGCGTCGCAGTTTTTTTTTAAACCATACGGTGCTGATCGGAACCTGCTCCGCTTCCGCCGAGCATGGCAGACAAATCGAAGCGAAAAGAGGCTGGGTATCCATCACATTTCGCCCGGAAGCTCCCCCCACTCGTTTTTCACGTGCATGCGTGTCTTGAACGTGGATGTGAGGAGCAGCATGCGACCCTGAAATCTCAAAGCCTGCAGAGGTAAGTATGGCCGAGTGCCGGACGGTTTTGGGACCCATGCATGGCTGCATGTCCATTTTAGCAAGAGGAATGAACTCTTAAGTGGGGGCATTGCGGCACAACACCCCAGTTGCCCAGTGGTGCCTTTTTTGTTTTGTTTTGGGGGAAGGGTTCCCGTTTAAAGTCAACCAACCAAGAAAAGGATGCCTTTTTTTCCCATGGCCACTGGGCATCTGAGACACCCACCCACACAGACACAGAGACACGCACGCACACATGCGCGCACGTGCTTCGCGTGACCCCATCGAGGTGGGGGGCTCTCCGGTGACAGGACTTTGGGTGCTGGTCTCAGCAGGTTGCCGAGTTTGTTTTCTCCGAACATGAGACTAGGTCCCTCAGTAGTGCCCTTTTACCCTTTTTTGGTTGGGAGGGTTCCCCTACTAAAATAGACTACAGCAAAAAGGGTACCCTTAAGGCGTCTGGCTCCAAGGTCTTTCGCCTCAGGGTTCTGGGCACCCGGGGCGTGGCGACTCCTCCCTGGAGCGTCACGCGTCTACTAAGGTGGATACCCATCTCCGCCGCCCCGCCTTTGCTCCTGTGGCCGCCACCCCTCGCTGCCCCTGCCCTTTGCCTTTTTGGCTCCTGTGCGTGCTTGGGCTTCTGCGGTGTGGCTTTGGCTCTCTGCCATGTTGACGCGTGACCCCCTTGTCTTGCGTGCTTTGGGCTCCTTGTCGGACCGTGCTCTTGGCTCCCTCGATGGCTTGATCGAGCAGGGCACTTTCTTCCAGAGTGCCGAACCTCTCATGTGGCATGGGCAAGCCTTGCTTCAGTTCCGGGTCGATACCCAAACCGGTGATTCCACCTGGGAGTGTTCCCTTTTCTCCCCTGGCCCGCCGCCTGACTTGCATGCTACTCCACGTGCTCGGCGCCTTCTCTTCACGTTTGAACTCCAGGCTCCTAGCTTCTTTCAGGCCCTGTTGCAGCCGGGTGAGCAGCACTTTCGTGCCTTTGGGGTCACCTTGCAACCTGGCACCCTCCCCCGCGTGGCCCGGATTGAGGAGGATACGGCTGTATGGAGGATCGGGAGCCCCCTGCCGGCTGAACCGCTCTCGGTCACCCACCTCTTTGCTGGTGCTTTTCATGGTTGGGGCCAGGCCCTCGAATGCATTTGCAGGTCCCTTGGCCTTGAGGTTCATGAGGTCCTGGTGGACAACTCCCCAATTGTGGTTTCAGCCCAGGCGGCCACCTTGGACATTGAGGCGGTGCAGTTGCAACGGATGTCCAGCTGGGTCCCCACCCTTGCGCATGTGGCGGTCCTGGCCGATGTTGGCGACACTTCGCTTCTCCACGTCGTTCCCTGGACTGGTTGCCATGTGGCCACGGCCTCTCCTCCCTGTCCCCCTTGGTCTCGAGCCTCCTCCCGGGATGGCCTGGAAGTTCCCGCAGGCGTTTGCTTCCTGGAGACCATGTTGTGGGCTCGGCGTGCTGCCCCCTTGGCACTGTTGATGGAGTGGGTGGACGCTCTCCCTGTGCACCCTCACTACCCCATCATCCTGGCCTTCATCCGATGGGCTGGATTCACTGTGCATACCACTATGCTCCATAACCATGCTGTTTTTGGTCCCTGCACTCGGCGCAGATGGCTTGCTGTTTTAATCCGTCATGACGTTGATCTGCCGCCCAGCCTGTTGGACTCTTCCAGGATCCCTCTCCGGTCCCTTGGACACATGAGTCCTTCCAGGTTCAGGAAGCCCCTGAGATGGACCACGCTTGGCTTCTAGATGCGGCCACCCTGCCGTACTACACCAATCCTGCATATCTTGCCGGGGCAGGACTTGAGAGCTCGCGTGATGTCCTACTGAGTCGCATCCCTTCTCGCGACGCTCCTCTGCGCACTCTTTGTGCCAGGTACAGTCAACAGCATCTGCTGGCTGCGGACACACTTGCTGACCGGGGGCTGTTTGCCCAGCTCACTCACCTTGATGAGCGGCCTGCCTTCCTCTCACCTGCCCAGTGGGCTTTATTAATTTATGGCTGGGTGCCACTCGTCCACTGGTACTTCTTCCACCCTTGGAGGATGTGTTTGCTGGTCTTGGCAACTCCATTTCGGTCCCTCAAGCGGCCATCCCATGGGCCATCATGTTGAGCCTCTTTGGGCTTGTGTCGCATGAGCCCGAGCACCTTGTGCTGCAGGTTTGGAGGAGTCGCATGTGGGGTCCACAACTCCACGCTGCCGTTGTCAGGGGTTGGTACTACATCGGCCCACTGGGTCCCCTGCTTGACTTTGCCCTCCACCCACAGGTTGCACAAAGGGCTAACCTTCAAAGTCCTCCCATTGTGGTCCGGGAGGAGGCTTACCCCCTCCTCTACTTTGCCTACCGCCTGGGCGTTGCCCGCACCGCCATTTACTCACCGGGCGGATTTCGGGTTGAGGTTACCTATCCTGTTGGTGCCACTGTTGCCCTGGTTCTCTTTACTGCTCGCATGCCACCTGTGGTCTTTCCCCATGTTGCTCTCTCCTCTTTTGCCAGAGTGTGGGATCTTCGTGAGCCGGCCCATGACCTCACTGGTCACATCCTCACTGTTGTTCCTGCACAGGAACCTGAGGAGTTGGAACCACAACCTGCTCCGGTCCCAATGTCCTCCCCAGGTCACTGTCCATTTCCACGACCCACGGGAACACTCTAGGAGTGTCCCACAACACGTCACTCTCCGGCAAGTCATCTGGACACCCTACCTGACCGCCTTCTCATGCACGTGCGACCCTACATCCAGGGGCGTGGTGTCCCCGACACAGACCCTGTCAGCCGCTGGCAAGATGCTCATGTCACCTTGCGCTTGTTTCCCTTGCCTGGAGGAGGAGCTGGCTCACGCTCTCCCGCGCTTTCGGAGCCACCTTCGGAGGATGAAGAGATGGTCCCTGAGGACCCCCTTACCCGATGCGACCCGTGGGCCTCCCCCCCGGGCCTCCCTGGCCCTATGCGGTTCTCCACTCGACAGGAACCCCGACCCCATGCCAAATGGGAGGATCTTTTGCTCCCCCCCTCCCATGCGTTTGGGCTCGTTGGGGATGATGAAGTCCCTGCTCTGGTCCCCCGAGGCCAACTTGGACCGCTGGTGTCTGGCCTGGCCTTCTGCCCTGTCAGTGCTCTCGCTGAAAGCCTCCGCCTGCAGGTTGTTGGCCCCACTGCCCTCATCGTCCCGGGCAATTCCAGAACCACTCTGCCTTCCCTGCCTTCCCACCTGGCGGTTGAAGGGCCCATGCAAATCAGTGTTCTGGATGCTCAGGCCGGGACCACTTACAAGCGCCAGGTCATCCTTGTCCATCTGATTCCCGGTATCGTCTACCGGCCTGTCACTGCTGATGCTGTCATCATTGACACTGATGACTTTGTTGAGCTCGTTGTTGAGGTCTTCGAGAAACTTGCTACTGACTTCCCGGCTTACGTTGGGCGCTCTATGTCTGACCTTCGTGGCATACTCGAAGGCTTCCTCCCTGACGGTGCTTTGCAGTCCTGCTACGCCCTCAGAATCCTGCAGGGCTCTCCGCACGGTCTCGGCCGAGTCTTTCAGATCACTCTGAAAGTCCCACTCCGGCTTCGCCTTGCATGTTTGAGGCTCTCTGGCATCAGCTCTCACTTTGTCCGTGATTTCTTGGCACGAGGCAGCGACTCCCTTGATCATTCCATTGTGCACAGGTTCTGGCCTCTCACCCCCGATGGTACTCGCTCTGCACTAGCGGTCACCCGCGCCCTTGAGGGCTTCGCTGGACTTGCTCCTCTGAAGCGTGGCCTGGTGGTGCGCATTCTCAACGCCCACCTTGCGGTCCCTCCTGCAGCCGTTTCTGTGAGGCCAACCGAGCCCTCGTCCCCAGAGTCAACTACCTCGCCGAGGGCTTGCCCTTTGGGGCCACACCTGGGGCCATCTCTGAGGCTGTTCTCAAGGCTGTTGGAGTCCCGTGCATACCCCTCCGTTCTGTTCGGAGGAATGGCATCTTGGTCTGGGTCCTTGCTTTCGGCCAGGATCCTCCCTTCCTTGTTGGAGTTCCCCCTGCTCTCTGCGGGCCGTCCCTGTGAGGTACTCCTTGCCTTGGAGCCACCTACCTCCTCTCGTACCAAGACTGGCCGGCCTTCTGGACCACGGCAACGCCCAAGCCGCACTGCCCTTGCTGACACTCAGACCCCAGCTGCCACCTCGGGTCCACCGAAGGCCCCGCTGGCGGGACCAATCCAGGCACGCGTTGATGCCCTGGAGGCGCGACTTGGCGGCTTGGAAGCCAAGCAGGATTCCCTTGCTGATAAGGTTGAGACACAGTTCTCGCAGGTCTCTGCGCAGCTCTCTCGCATCCTGGGGGCAGTCTCCAAGCCCGGCCGCGCCTGCTCCCCTGAGCCGGCCCCTGCTTTCAAGGCCGCCCGACTGGGCGCTTAGCCTGACCTTGCTTTGGGGCCCCTGCGGCCCAGTTGGTTCTTCACAGCCCCCCCCTTCGCCCGGGGGGTCTGTGCACCCGGTTCTTCCAAAGGGGAGCTCCCCTCCTTTGCCCTTATGCCCCATGGTCTTGCCATGGATACGGGGCCTTGTGTGGTCTTACTCCCCTTTGGCTTTCTGTGCTGTGGCGCAGCTTTGTTGGTACTTGGGGGCACTTGCGGTGGGGCCGCACTGTCCACCTTGTCTCTTTATGTTATGGGTGCTGCCTCCTGCCCCTCAGCTGGGCAGCTCCCACTCTTTTTACTCAGTTTTGCTTTGACGCTACCCTTGGCTTTCCTGGCGAAGGGCCTCTCACATTTCATTCGCACAATGTCGGCTCCTTCTTGGCACATCCGGACTTGCTTGACTGCTCTGCCAAGGTCCTCCTACTGCAGGAGGCCCGCCTTTCGGCGGACAACATTCGCACGGCCCGTTTTCGGGCCCAGGAGGCGAACCGCCAACTTACCCCTGGTCCCCTCCTGCCCATCACGGCTGACGTCAATGGTGTCCGAAGAGTTGAGTGGGGTGGCCTCGCTGTCCTTTCTCAGGCGTGCGTTGTCTACGACTTTGATGTCTCTAAGGACGTTACCGGCCACCTTGGCTCCCTGCTGGCTACGGGTCGCGTCCAGGCATCTTGGGCTGTCTTTGGGAGGCTCCGCTTTCTCCTTATCAACTTCTATGGAGTTTCTGGGGCCTCCTCGGATGAGCCCACCCACCAGCACAACGATGAGCTGCTCACCAGGATACTGGATTTCGCTGCCCAATTCGTTCAGGACTTCCCTGTCGTCTTTGCCGGCGACTTCCAAGCGGACCCCCTGTCCTATGCTTCGCTTGCGGACGCCTGCAGCACGGGGGCTTGGGTCGACCCTTTGGCCCCTATGGCCTGCGACGACACCCGTGCCCCTACTTTTTGCCGTGACAAGCACTGGACCCCTGAGGTCCCTACTACCGCTATTGACACGGTCTTCCTCAGTGAGCATGCGCTCCATCTCTTGGAGCAGGCCTGCGTTATTCCGCTCTGTGGCTACCAGCACGCCTCTGTCTCGCTTACCTTCTCTGCTCCTACGGAGACCCCTCGTGCCCTCTGGACTTGACCGCCCTGGCTTCTCCTGCCCAGATAACTCAATGTGCGGAGGATCTGTGGCAGCAAAGCTACAGTCGCGACCTCACTGAGGCTAGTAACTCGGAGCAGGCCTGGGCCCTCTTTTCTGACTTCGCACTTCGTGTGTCGGTGGACTCTGGGGCCAAGTGGGGCAGGGGGATCCGCACCCGTGGATCCCTACCCCCCATTCGGCCCAAGCGCTCCCCTGAAGCGGCCCTGCCCCCTTCACACCCCATCACCCTTCACGCACGCCTCCTGTCTCTTGCACGGGAGCTCTTCTTCCGCCTGGCTCGCTTGCCGGTTACCACGGTGCCTGATGCTGCTGTCACGTGTGCCACCATCCGGCGGTTCCGCCGGCTTGCGCGCGACCTTCGATTTCCTTT
This sequence comes from Effrenium voratum, assembly GCA_963377175.1. Lineage (NCBI taxonomy): Eukaryota > Dinophyceae > Suessiales > Symbiodiniaceae > Effrenium > Effrenium voratum. The sequence continues at coordinate 298,271 of CAUJNA010002824.1, read as the reverse complement.
CGAGTCTGAGGATCTCACACCTGGCGGCACTGCTCATCTCTGCGAGAGAATCGAGTGCCGGCTCCAGGAAGTCACTCGTCAGAGGCAGCGCGCCTCCTACCGCAGGTGGAAGGAGCGTCTCCGTCACTCTGCCCTGCATACTGGGTGTTTCAACACCTTGCCAAGGCGGCTACCACGTCCTCCCCCAACCTTCTTGCCGGGCGGGATGGTCTGCCTGCCTACCATCCAGCGGATGCACTCGAGCATGCCGCCCAGCAGTGGAACACTGTCTTTGCCGTCCACGCTGACGGCACCGGTCGAACCACTCATGAGGCCTATCCAGCACCTGCTCGAGCGACGGGCTACGCCCCTTGACCTCCCGGCCGTCACGCCGGATGACCTGGCTCGCTCCATCTGCGCTCGGAGTGTGGACTCTTCTGCCGGCCTTGATGGCTGGTCCGGCTCTCCCGCTTCGGGTATTGCAGGTCCTTGCCTTACTCTTCAACAAGGTGGAGGCGGGCTTGTGGTCCATGCCTCGTATCTTCGGCACGGCCAGACTTGCGGTGCTGGACAAAGGAGCGGGCCCCAGCCCTCTCTCTAAACGCCTCATCGCTGTCCTTCCCATCACCTACCTTGCGTGGTCCTCGGCTAGGTTCCGTGCTTCCTCTGCGTGGCAACGCCTTGTGCTCCCTGCTGAAGTCTGTGGCGGGGTTAGTGGTCGCCGGGTGGATGACATCACCCACCACCTTGCTCTTGATCTTCATGAGGCCAAGGCGACCAATGAGGTCTTTGCGGGCATCCAGATCGATCGCTCCAAGTGCTTCGACCGCCTGCTCCCTAGCCACACTGTTGCTACCCTTACGGCTTTGGGCTTCCCAGCCTCTGTGGCCAATGCCTGGCGTTCCAACTACTGCGACTTCAGGCGCTATCTCTCCTGGCGGGGAGCCATCCACCCTACTCCCTTGGCCAACTGCAACGGCATCGCCCAGGGCTGTTCCCTCTCGGTCTTGGCGGCAAATGTCTTGATGGCTGCCTGGGCTCTTCTCATCAGGCACTTCCCTGGGGTTGAACCCCGGGTCTATGTTGACGACGGCTACATTTTACGTGGCCCCCATCGGCGCGGCCAGGCAGGAAGACAGTCTGGAGTCGCAGATGCAGCTGCGCCGGACGCCATTCCCTCCCTTGTGCAGGCTGTCAGGGCTACTTCCCTTTTTGATGGCCTCTCTGGTCAGCTTTTCAACCTCCACAAGTCTGGCTGGTGGACTACTCATGAGTCGCCTGCCCTGCAGCTCCAGGCCGCTCTCCCCGGTGCGCCACGTCTGCGCTCTCTGCGACCACTCGGCGTGTGCATCAACTTGGATTTGCGTGGCACTAGGGATGCTCGGGCTCCTGCAGTTGCTCGGTTCCGGGCAGCCCTCAGGGCCATCCGTGTGTTGCCCCTCTCTCCCTTCGCCAAAGCCAGCTTTGTTGCTCGCAAGGCCATGCCCATGCTTACCTACTCTGCGGAACTAAATTTCGTCCCCCGTGGGCTTCTGTCTTCCTTGGCTACCGAGGTTGCGGGTGTCCTGTGGGATGGTCGGCCTGGCTGGCGTTCCCGTGAGTTGCTCCTTGCTGTTGTCCACCGGGGTCATCTGGTGCACCCCGAGTACGCCATGGCGTACCGCGCCGTACTCAATGTGCATGGCCTCCCACCTCCAGCGCTCGGAGAAGTTCGCCATCCAGTGGCGGATCGCCTTTACCAATCCCAGGATTATGCCTTCCACGCTGGTCTCCAACGTGATTGCTGCGGTCACTTTGTGTGGTTTGCGTTTCCAGGCCCCTGCCGATGTTGCCCTTGCCTCGGGACCTTGGATGTCCCTGTTTAGTGTCTCCCTTCGCTCCCTGGCAAGACTCCTGCAGTGGACCATCGCTCAGCACGCCTACCAGCGCGCCTACCGTGGCAAGCGTGCGGATATTGTTTTGGGGCCGTCTGGCCTCCTTGATGTTGCGCTCACTCGCTCTCCTTGGCTCGTCCCACCTGGCCCGGGTTGGAGCTCCTTTGTCCGTGCTTTCCCCTCCAACCGTGCGGTTGCCCCTGCTGTGGTTGTCGGCTCTGCGGCTACGGCTGACCGGCTTTATGCCTCCAACCTGGCCGCATCCCCAGGCTGTCGCTTCTGTGATGGCGCTGATGAGACGCTGGCACACCTTGTGCAGCGCAGTGCCCTCCATGCTCGCATTGGTTCGCCGCCTGCCCAGCGTGAGGATCAGGGCCCTTCCTTCTACACTCATGCCTTGGCTGAAATCCCTGCGGACCTTGCCCATGCCGCCCTCCGGGCTGTGCCCTGGCCCGCTACCACCCCGCTACCCAGGTACGGCGGCGGGGATGTCCACCTGTGGACTGATGGCAGTGTCTACCTGCCTCACCACTTGCTCTTCGCTGGTGCGGGCTTTGCCGTGGTGAGTGCCTCTGCTGGTGTGTGCGCTTCTGGTCCTGTTCCGGGCCCCCTGGTGGACAACTACCGTGCTGAGGTCTACGCTATCTTGCATGCCGCTCAGCTTGCTCGCGGTCGGCTCACTGTTCACACCGACTCCCAAGCTGCGGTCTGCGCTTGGCATGGCTTTCACCTGAGGGGGTGTGTGCCTCCCAATGCTGCGGCGGCTGACCTCTGGCTGCCCCTTTGGGACTTGGTTCGCCTGCGTGCCACCTCTGGTTTTACTCTGACCCTCCACTGGATCCGGGGCCACTTGCCTCTCGACCAGTGCCCTGGCATGCATGCGCGTTGTAACCATGCGGCTGACCGTGCGGCCAAGCGGGCGGCGCGTGCTTCCCTTGCCCTTCCTATCTGTCGCATGTCTGCCTTGTTCTTCTCTGCCTATCGGCGCCATCGCTGGCTCCAGCAGCTCTTCCTTGCCGTGGCGGCCACCCCTGTTCCTCCTCCGCCCCCTGAGCCCCCTGATCCCGAGGTGCCCCCCCCTGAGGCCCCCGTTGCCCTAGGGTTAGATGTAGAGTCTGAGCCTTGCCATGGCTCGACTGTGCTGCATGTTGAGAAGCTCCTCACCAAGCCGCTGGACTGGCCTCATGGCTCGCTGCAGTGGTGGGCTTGGAACAAGGCCTTGAGCTCCGCTACGTGGACGATTCGCTGCGGGGATTTCCAGCCCGGTCTGGAGGCCGCTCTGCTCTTCTGGCGGCGCAGCCCTGGCATTGTCAGGTATGCTGGCGGTGCTGCCACGGCCCGTGGCCTCTTGGTGCACTTCAAAGCCGTGAGGAAGTGCATCGCCCGGCGCAACCCGGATGCCTTCCCCCACTTCTGGGGGCCGCGGCTCGGCCGCTATGCTGGGGTCACTTGGCCACGTGGTGCTTGGCCTGGCGTCTACCTCCAGCGCACTGACGCGGAGCACCGGGCCTCCCGCCTCGGCAGAGTACCCAGAGATTGGGAATTCTCGCTGGGCGCTGTTGCGTGAGGAAGGCCCTGCAGCCCTGGGCAGTTGGTGCTGGGGTCGCCCCGTGACCCTGGCCTACAGTCAGCTACTCCCGGAACTATGTGCATGCCCCGCTCCCCAGGCACCCCTTCCGCGGGTGGCTGGTGGGCCGGGCCTTCGACTTTGAGATGTGTGCACCAGTGGACTGGGGGTCCCACCCCCCTTTCCACTGCTGGTTGGCCTGCTCAGGCCATACGTGGCAATACAGGCCATGCAGGTCATACAGGCCATACGTGGCACACACAGGTCATGCAGGCCATACAGGCCACACAGGCCATGCAGGTCATACAGGCCATACGTGGCACACAGGTTGTGCAGGTCATGCAGGCCATACAGGCCATACAGGCCATGCAGGTCATACAGGCCATACGTGGCACACAGGCCATACAGCCAATACAGACCATACGTGGCACACGGTTGTACAGGTCATGCAGGCCATACAGGCCATACAGGCCATGCAGGTCATACAGGCCATACGTGGCACACAGGCCATACAGGCAATACAGGCCATACGTGGCACACAGGTTGAGTCTCTCCTGGGGGTCTGTGCGCGGGGCTCCTGCCCCTCTTTTCACCGGTAGTAGGGCGGCATGCCCTACGACCCACGCGCGACAGACATTCGTGCGTCACGAGCCAAAAGGGTACCCTTATTCTAACCTCTCTACTGGAGGAGACCAAAAATGGTGCAGGAGATCCTTTTGGAATGGAAGAGCTTTGGGATTCCATGATGTTCCATGCTGTTCTGTGCGATCTGATGAATTCACTTCGCTTTGGGGAGAGGTAGCCATCGCTGGAAAGGCCTGTTTGCAGTGAAACCAAAAGGAGGCCGTCTAAACAATGCCAGGGTTGTTTATGCATGTTCCACATCCTTAGCCCCACCGTCATCAGAGGTGAGCGCGCAGTACCGGACGAACAAAAGCAGGGGTTGGCTGCCAGAGCCAGATTCTATGAAGGCCCCAACCGAAATCCAACAAGCTGCTTTTGTAGTGACCTTTAGGGAAGGAGGGTTCAAGGCTCAATTGCAGCAACTGTGTTTTATCTCCGGAGGCTGGCATTCAATGTTTCTTGCCGAATTAGAGCCGCCCTGATTCAAGCCTGTCCCTTCCAGATGGCAAAAGCTGACCCCTGAAGGAGGTTTATTTACCCACCCAGATCCTGGATGGACAGCCCGGGGCCCTTTCACGACATGGGCTGGGACCTCAAAACCTCCATCTTGTTATCCTCAGAACTGGAACCCGCTGGGACTTGAGAGCTGCTGTTTGACTTTTTGTTGGGGGGCCATGTTTTGCTGCACGCGATTTGGTGGCACGTTGCGCCTCGGGCTCGCTCGATGGAGACATCCCGGGTTGGACCTGAGAAAGTTGGACAGTGAGGAAGGAATTGCCCGTTCGCTGCGTCCAAAATGGAGACGGTATCTGTTGACGGGAATGGAACCCCGGGTGGTGGGTAAAGACAGCCATCTTTTTACTGGGTATGTGTGTGTGTGTGTGTTTTTCAGGGAATGTTGTGTTGAAGGGAGATCAAAGGGATTCCCCAAGGAAATTTCGGTTTTCCTTTGCGACGAACCCTTTGTGCCTCAAGAGCCTGGTTTCAGCGGTCAGCTGGTTTAAGACAAACCCAATGCATGGAACAGGTGCTTGAACCCCCTCCTAGAGGACCCCCAACAGTCTGCGGGCTTACCGGGAAACCAACATCAAAGGGGAGACATGGAGCCCAACTGCAAGAGAGGGTGGTTGAAAGCACTTCTGGGTGTCCCCGAAGCCCGGCTATCCCCCAATAAAATCCCAATCCCCACTACAGTAGACTAAACTAGGTGGTGCACCCACCCCAAAAATGGGATCCCTTTGGTTTTGACCAAAAGCCAGCTGGTCTTAAACAAACCCCGATGGATGTAAGGGCAGCCATAGCCCAGGTGTGCTTCGTTTGGGCCTCTGCGGCCTCGGTGGATCCGGGCGCCTCCGTGGCTGAGCCGAAAGAAGAAACACAACGCAGGAATGCGTCGGGGATGGAGCGGGGAAAACGCGACTTTGTCTAGGTCTTCTCATCCAGCTAGGTGCCCTTTCTTTCTCAGCCCGACAAGTCACTGGGACTCAGGTAATTCAAAGAAACCGAGGGAAATTCCACAGGGCTAGGTCCCCCAGTGCCCTTCTCACCCCTTTTTTGGGGGAGGGTTCCCCTACCAAAATGGACTACAGACAAAAGGTACCCTCAAAACTAACCTCTCTACTGGAGGACCTAGTTGTCACCTGAAACTGGCGCTCTTGGAGGATGGGTGTGGTTCAATCCTTCCTTTTTTTCGGGGACCCCCCCACATGGATGTCATGTTTCCGGGAATGTTTCCGAAAAAGGCCGGCGGAAAAGGAGGGACCCTCGAAAACGACACACTCGATTGGGCGTTTCATGAATGCTGACCGCGGAGGAAGAAACCCGTCCTTTTTAGGGGGCCAGGTGGGGTCGCCGCTAAAGCTCAGGGACATGATAGGATTTCCTATCATCGGACACGCCCCTCGCAATCAACGAGGGGTTTCTCCATCCTGGGCTCGCATGAACATTCCGCAGGGAAGCCGGCCAGTTTGGAGGCGGAACTCCACTACAGGTTTGGAGACATTCGCCCATGTAGTTTCCTGAAGTTTTGGAGACATTCACCCACATATTTGCCCTAATGGTGTTTTGTTTCTTTCTTCGAATGGGTCATGAGTGGCAAGGGAAAGAAGTGGAAACTGGGTGTGTCGATTCTTTGGGTTTTCAACGGAGCTTGTCCATTGCCTCAAGGACTGACAATTCTTATCATATGTTTCTGAGTCGGGCACATTGAACGCCCGGATTTGTTGGGAATTTCAGGGTTTTGACATTCTAGGGTTTGGGAATTTATGGGGTTAGGTTTTTGCAAGTTTTGTTTTTGGTTTTGCTTGACTTATTTGGGGAGTCCGTATGGCTTGTTGCCTTCTGGTGCTCTGAGCCTGTGAATGACCACAAGGGACGAGTGGCTTAGCGTCCTTTCCTTGTGTCTCTCCTTTGGAGCAGGCCTGTCAGTGGTGTACTGATTCTGAAACGCATGGGCTGCTTGTTTTACAGAAAAGGCCAGAAAGCACAAACGGCTCCTCAACAATTTTCAATTTTTGTTGGCAGGGCAACTACCTGTTTTGTTTACTTTGGATAAAGTTCAACTGGACATCAGCCACTTTGGGTTTGCTGGGAGAGCCGGCCATGGCCATTGACCGAGCTCTGGTCCGAAAAAGTCGGGCATCCAAATCAGCGGATTTCTCTGGGAGTGATGCTTTCTTTGTGTGTACAGAGGAGTGCGGTTTGGACCTCCCCTTAACTGCAAGTCGGACATCGGGACATGCCTGTTGATTTGTAGATCTTGCGCCCCCGCAAGTCATTTTGGATGGCTCCGTTGGATCCGTTGGACAACTGAAGCAGCTGCTTTCTGGGCCTATGAAAGAGCTGGGACCCGGCAGGGATTTCGGATTTCTTTGGTGATCATCCAGGTTTTGAATCGCAAGAAGGACAAGCACCGAAGGCACTCCGCCTGGTTTGCCCGGGTTGGCAAAGCCAAATTTCTTTAAGTGTCTCTCTGTGGGTGATGAACATGGCAATATATTCTTAGGTCCCCCAGTAGTGCCCTTTTTCACCCCTTCTTTTGGGGGAGGGTGCCCCTACTAAAATAGACTACCGAAAAAAGTTGGTACCCTTATTCTATCCTCTCTGCTGGAGGACCTACAGTATGTCTTTTGCTCGTGGTTGGTGGGTGGAGCTAGTCATACCATGGCCTTTCCAGTCCCCACTTTGAGACAAAGGTCGCTCTCAAGAGGACAAACCTACACAAAAGTTTAGGGGACACCACTTTTCACAGCGGCTCTCCTAGATTCGCCGTCTTTTTTGTGGGCTATGAGAAAATGCCACCACACTCAGCTGCGCTCAGTCAGAGACCCAAGGCCATCACGGGCTTCGTGGGGATCTTGACCACCTTGGGCGGCCTGGTCCTGCTGGCGGTGCTGCTGACCATGATCTCGGACTACTTCGCCAAGCAGGTGGAGGCACGATTTTGACGCACGGATCTCTCGACGCACGGATCTCGACTCACATGAGCCACGTGCTCAAAATGCTCAAAACCCGAAACCGATTCAGGTAGATGAACGTGGGAAAATCCCTGGTTCTGGGTCGACCATTTTAGTACCAGGTGAGTGCGACTCACATGGTTGTCGTGGGAAGCATTTTGCACGTCCCAAGGGCTCGGCTTGTTTCCCGGCTGGCCATGGGGCTGAGCTTGTTTTCCGGCAACCACAGTGGACAGGGGTTTGGAAGACCGTCTGACCCTCAAACCTCCCCTGGAACCATGGCCACTCCCAGTTGGCTGTGGCTCAAGAATAGGGTAACCCCAAGTAGCATGGACCAAAACCTGCAGACTCCTGCTGGTTTAATTTTGACTCACCCATACCCATTTCTCAACCCCGCATGCTTCCATTTGCTGAAGAAGATATTAGTTTTATGGTCCACTGTTGGTTTAAAAGGGAATGTCTTACTATTGGACATTTGAGTATGTTTTCTTGTTTTTCCCAGCGACTCAAATATGCTGACCCCGGAATTGAACAAACAAGCCATGCTAATTCAACAGGGGGTGGGTAGTTGCCTACATGTGATGAATCCAACCACCAAACAGGGGACACCTCATTATTGTTTCTTGATCCGGGGTCAACGGTACCTGGCTAGGGTCCCCTCAGGTTATTCTCAGCATTGAATGCAGTGCGATCACTGTATAAGAAATTGGTTGGTCGAGGGGCGGGCGGGCTGATTTTTTTACAGTCGCGTCCATTGTGTTTGTACAAGAGCTGGCTTTAACTTTCTGGAGCTAGCGGGGCTGGATTTCTTAGCCAATTTCTGAACCTTGTCTGCTAAGCAATTCAGGGGCTCAATTTCTTAGCAGCCTTTTCCGGTGACGAGGGGCGCAACTTCCTAGCGGTCACTGGAATGTTGGAACCCTTTCCGGGTGAAGAAGGACTCCAATAAATTCAGGGGCTCAATTTCTTGAAGCAAATGCGGCTGCAACCCACTTGATTTGGCAGTCTCAGCCGCTCGATTTCTTATACAATGATTTCTTCTGCAGTGCTTGCGCTGTATGATACGAAATCAGCACATTTGATGCTTGGTGTACCAAGAGCTGTTGTCCCTTCATGGTTCAGAGGATCCCTGGGTAACTCTTGTGGATTTCGAGTGTCTCCTTTAAGCATGCCAAAAACCTCCCACGCATGGCACCAGAGGGAACTGTTCTTACCGGCACCCTGCGGCAAAACAGGCGGGACTCCACTACAGTGGGAGCCCTTGTGGCCTTGAAGATCCCGCGGGATCCTTGCAGTGAAATTCTACCAGGAAAGTCAGGGAAAGTCCGGGAAAACTGTTCTATAGCCATATTATGGGAGCTTGGAATCGGCATATGAGATGTGTTTTTGTGCAACCAACACATTGCCAGACTGAACCGAAGTGTTCCGTTTGCCCTTTGGCTCTGTCGGGTTGGCTTCCATTGTTCCTTTAACAACGCGTGGCATGTCGGATCAGTTTCGCCAAAAGGATACCCAGTCGACCGGCGGCTCGGGGTGTTTGCAGTTGACCCTAACCCTGGCAACTTGCAGATGGCTTTGATCGCCAACGGCTTGTCGCGTCTCACCTGCTGGCTATGGGGTTTCAACATATATAGATTGAGGCCGTTTTCTAGCAACCATGGCAGCGGGCAGGGGCTGGAAGCCCATGTACTGACCCTCAAACATCCCCCCTTAACTGGAAACATGGTCGCCATGGTCACTCCCAGTTGGCTGTGGCTAAAAAATAGGGCAACCCCCAAAAGGAACCCTAAGTGGAAACATGGACCAAAACCTGCGGTCCATTTCCTGGTAGTTTGATTTTGACCCATACCCAGTTGCCATCTCAAGTCCCGTCCAAAAAGATTCGGCGTTCAAAACGGCGCTCAAAACGGCTTCAGGCGTCGAAGCAGGGCCGAGACCCGGTAGTGGAGGGTGGCCACCTCTTGGTGCCCTGGCTTTCTGGCGACCGTGTGGGCTTTTTTTAGGTGAATTTCTAGGGGTTGACTCCAATTCCATTCTTTTCAAAATCCAGCTGTTTTCCCAGAGATTTTGGTGGTTTTCTAGAAAGAAGGATCCCTGGAAAGAATGGGGAAGCTATCCTTAGAGAATTGTGCAGTAGTCCAAGTCCAATTTTGGCCGTGGCAGGTAGGTTCTTACCTGTGCGCCGGACATCCGGTGTGTTTTGGTTTGGTTTGGTACCCCAAATATGGAGGGGGGGAGTCCCAGATTCCAGCTCGCGCCAAGTTGCTGGGGCACTCGGTGCAGACCAAGCAGCTGCGCCTTGGTGATTGGGAACAGTCAGCAAAAACTTGGGTAGATGAAGTCTAGCGAGGGATGATCAAGGATGGCCCCTTTCGGACACGTTCAGTGCCGCCTTCCGCCTGAAGTGGATACCCAACAGGGCCCGGAAATGACAACTCCCAGAGCAACAGTGAAGATTTTGGTCATCTACGCTAAAGGGCATGACAGAATGCACACTCACCAAAATGCCAATTGCGGGTTCTCACGAAATTCCAATGTCGGTTGGGGCACATTGTTTTTGCGGCAAGAAGTCCTTCGAACTTGTTATTTTGTTGGTCGACGAATTAAAGGCTCTGAAGGGACACGTTGAGATCTGGTAGATGTGGCCATGGAATTTCCATCTCAGCGACACGTATGCCAAAGTGGCAACCTCCAAGCGTGCGGATGACCGACAAAGAAGGACTGGTTACTGGTTCGAAGGATTCTATCAAACGGGTTCCCATCGCTTGCCCCAAACAACAACGTGTGCAAGAACACATTTAGTGATCTAGGGTCGCCCTGAGGATTGCCCAAGTCTTTGTTCCGCAACATGTCAGGGATGAATGATCTAAATGGGTTTCCCTTTCCAAAGAAGCGTCACGTGATAGAGATGTTGGCCTTCAACGTCAAGCCGCCATGATGCTGATCCGTCTTGGATCCAGGTCCCTTCTTTGTTCTTTCGACTCGGCTCAGCGAATCGACGAGAGAGCTCGACCGCTTCCCGTTCATTTTGGATCTCCTGTAGGCGATAAGACTTTCCAACTTGCATGTTGGAATGGCGCCCAGCGCCCCAAGGCTTACAATGGACTTGGAACAGGGCTCCTTAAAAGATACATGTTGCAACCATTTGAAACATCTTTTGTTTCAACGCCAAAGTAAAGTTGGACACCACCATTTACAAGTTGCAATGTTCAGGTGCTTCTATTGCATCCGGATCCCTGAATGCCCACGTCGTGAACGGCAAGATGTTTTTTGTTTTTGTGTGGGATGTGTGGGAGTTGTTGGGAAACAGTTTACATGTTTGCTTCTTGTGGTTTAGTGGGAAATCCCCACTAGCTGCTAAAATTTAAGTTTGTGCTCCCCTTCCAACGTCAACCAAGATGTGTGCGGGGAGTTGGAGAGGCTTCGGGGTGTTGAGATCGAGCAGCTTCGCCCAACAAAAAAAATCGATCCAAAGCGGATGCTTTTAGCCGCCGGCGGTTTTGCGACGTAAACGCGGCGAAATTGAATTGATTTGATTTGGGGAGTGTACCCCGGGCACCTTTCCTTGTGGTCTTCGCTTGGTCTCTTTCTGGCCTTATGTTTTAGTTTGGCTCTGTTCTTCTGAACATCAGTTTTTCGAATGTACGTTCTTGGAGACCAAGAGGGCAGCCGCCTTTTTTTGTGGGAGGCGGGGGGGGGGGTTTACCCGAGTATTGTCGACCCCGAATTCATCCACCTAGTGGATTCCGTGCATTAAACGGGGACACCCCATTAACCAAGGGAGAAGTCCCGGGTTTCCAGCCACTTAGCCACTTTTTGACCATGGTCATACCAGGTTCAATGTCACTCCATTCAAGGGCTTGGTGACTCCCCTTGACAGGCATGCCCTCAAACCTGTGGCATGCACCATTTGGTAGGATGTTTCACCTGTGTAGTGATTCCAATTCAGGGCGCATGACCATGAGCCATACTTAAGAACCTAATGACTCCTAAGGGAAGCTGACCATAGGCTCATCTTCCCGGCTCCATAGCTCATAGCTTTCCGGCCCCCCCTGCTCACCGAGAGCCCTGTCAGGGCTAGCTAGGTCCCCCGGCTAGGCGCCCTTCTCTCCCAACTTTGTCGGTTGATTTTGGGTTCCCCTGCTCAAATAGACTTGTGCATACAGTCGGTACCAACTTATTCTTACCTCTCAAATCGGGAGGACCTAGTTGTTTTCCGGAGAAAAAAATATAAAACACCCAAAACTTACTCACTCCTCGACCTGTCTGGGAACTCATGTTGCCGCCCTTGGTGGGTCCCAGCCGTTCCCTTAGCTTTTCTCTTAACTTTTTAGCTTGCATTGTGTTTTTTCCTTTTTTTTGCCAAAACCAAAACTTCCACCTTTCTACTGGTTGATTCCTTTTCCATTCGTTTCCACCATCCTTCGGTGTTTTTTTTGCCGAGGCTCGAGGAGTTCGCGCTGTGCGAGGCGGACGACAAGCCCACCACGGTGGTGATCCTGGCGAACCAAAGCAAGCAGGAGTCATCCGGCGAGCCGCCCCTACGACTCGGCGAGCCGAGGTTCTGTGGCTGTGTGTGGTTTGTTGGGTGCCAGGGTTCGTGCCGGTGGTTGGGCAACAAGGATAAACACATGATTCTTCTGTTTTTTTGGGTTTTGGGTGCCGGTGGTTAGGCAAATCAAAAGGAGACAAAAAGGATAAACGCAAATTATTCTTGTTTCTTTGGTGGGGGTCCCCTGTTTTGACACGTCCCGCATAAGTACGAAAACAAATACAAAATATGCAAGTGGTTTGCGGACGATGACCAGCCTTCAATGGGAATCCCTTGCAAAGGGAATCCCTGGTTTCTCTCCTTCCCTGCATCTCTCGTCGCTTCCCCGCATCTCTCGCACTCGCCAGTTTTCTTCTTCTCGAGGAGGTGGAAGACGAGATCGAGGCCATGAACACGGAGTTGGGGGATCTCAAGCTGGTAGTGCGCAACGGCAAGACCTGTGCCCCGGACAGAAACTCGGTTCGGCCCCCCCAAAAACGGGGTGGCCGCTTCGGTCTTTCGTTTTTTGTTTTGTTTTTTTCTCCAGTGGCCCAGCCTCGTTTAAAAGGCGCCCCTTTCAGCGGCTGACATGTGGAGGTGTCGAATGAACACCCACTTGTTTCTGTTCTGGTTTGGTCCTAAGCCCGTTTTTGAGGCGACAGTAGCGCGGAGCGTCCGATGGGTTGGGACGTTGTCTATTTCTGTTCTCGGAGGTTTGAGTGTATTGTTTTGCAGGGTCCTCATGATAGCTAATATTCAATCAACAATTGCCTTTTTCTTGGGGTAGGGGTGGGGTAGATGGCAGAATAGTCTTGTTTGTAGGTTTGAGGGTACCCAAAAGAGGAATTGCTGGAAGGGTTGTTGCTGAATCACATCGGGAATCCCCCAACGGATGGATCCATCCAAGGCTCCAAAGGGACTGAGTCGTATGGGACTACGCAGCATTTAGCTCTCCCGAACAGGGCCCCTTGAAGGATATTTGTGGCTAGGAATCTTTATAGGTAACCACCTCACAAGTTGTTCGTGGCCATTTACCCCTAGATTTGATGTCCACTAAAGGGCCCCCCTAAAGTTCACACCCATGTGGGTCAGTCCAAAATATGAACTTGACCAGCTGGTTTTTAGAGGATCGCCGTGTGAAGAAGTAACCCTGCCGAATTCGTGTGTTCTCTCAAAATTGGGCCATATGCAGGTAAAACATTGCGCAGAAGCACGGGTTTTGTGCTCTGTTTGCAGCAGTTGCTTGGCCAACATACATTCAAACCACAACCACATACCTCCCCCTCGACATGGTGCGTTTTCCTAGGCTTTGCAGGCCATCCAGGGTGCGCATCCATTCTACGACCGCCATGTTTAGTTCAAGCTGATAGTGGGAACCCTGCTGATCAGATAGCTTGGTCAAGCTGATAGTGCAACCCTACTGATCAGATAGCTTGGTCAAGACTGAATTTCACGTTTGGGAATGTGAATTAATTGCAGCCCAACACTTGGCCACTTTTCGTTTCGAGTTGTTCTGGGCGAAGAAATTCTCGTGGATCCCATTCGAGTTTTGCCATGGTTTGCCCCATGTTTCTATGGCTTTCTTAGCAACTCGTTTCAGGCTGTGACGTTCCGCGCTATCATGGCCTTTCCTGAAGTGATAGTCTTGGGGATGGCCCACTGACAGAGAACTATATCTCAGCTAGGATAGCTTGTGCTGCGGCACCATGGTTTGTTCCATCTTATTGTGGAGGGCCATTTTTTAAGGATGGTTTTCCCATTTTCCCCGTTTTTGTTAAAGGTTTTTTGTTTTTCAGGGCGGTCGGCACAAAACCAAAAGACGAGTCGAGTCGTCTTGATGCCCAACCAGAGGCGACCAAAGCGAAGATGCCGTCGGGTTGCAGATTTGGCTGAGTGTTAGTACCTGGATTTTGAACAGCAACCCATAAAAACTGGGAGCGAGAACTCTCGTTTTTAGGGGGGAATTTTGAGGGTTCAGGTAGACTGGTGAAACTTTTGGGGCGTTCAGGCATACTCTGAGTCCACTCCTCCCGCGAGTGCCCAGCTCAAGGCCTTCGAATTGGCAGCCCCACAACTCACTTCCTGAGTCCAGGAACTGCGAACTTGCTGGGAAGACCATTCTACCCTCCCACCGACTAACATGCAAGTGCACAGACCCCGGTAGAAAGCCTGCTTTTCTCCTGGAAAGGAGGTTTTTGCACTTCCATGTTAGTTGGTGGGAGGGTAGGGGTTAATTCCCCATCATGTTCAATCATTGTTCTTTTCACAAAACCAGCTGTTTGCCCTTGGTTTTTGAGGGTTTCCTGAAAAGAAGGCAGCTAGACTTCTAGTGGGAAATTAAGCAAATTGGACTTGCTTTTGGCCATCCACTCAGGAAGTGAAGCAAGTTGCACCGCTCTTCCTTTCGAATATCCGACTAGCCAACAGAGGCTCAATCAAGTTTCTCCGTCCGAGAGACGTGTGATGGCCAGGGAATTATATACACAAGGACCCTCTCCAGTCGATGGCATCTTGTGAGGCATTCTTAGGAGAAAAAAACGCTCCCAAATTGCAATACTCAGCTTCCTGCCTGCAGAACATCACATGGCAGAGTTTTCTGGTTCAGCTCCCATGCTGTATGTTGTAGGTACAGTCGTGCTGGCGTAGCGGGCCCCACTTTCAGTCCAGATGAAAGAACATCCGTGGCAGAACAATCAGGAGGCAATTCATAGAGTTTCGCCTGTCTTTCAGTCCATTGGCGAGCTCCCTTGAGGGTGAAGCAAGATTGCCCATGATGAAGGCCCCTCCCTTGGCGCCTGTCTTTGAACTTGGGGGTGAAGAAAAGATTGCCCATGATGAAGGCCATCCCTAAAACACTTCTGCGACCACATTGCTCACAGCTCGCAGAAAAAAACATCTCGCGGGTGTTCGGACGGAGGCGACAAAGCAGACTTATGGAAGGTGGGCGCAGACTGTGCCAGCCCCGGGGAAGACGGCATCCGAGCATCCGAGCATCCGACTTGATTGTGGCTGTTGCGTGGGTGGCAACACCACTGCCATCCGAATCCGGTTCTGAAAGCTTTTGAGCTGTTTAAAGTTGTTTAGTGGTTGGCTTTCCATTTGGCCCACTACAAGTGAAACTTTTAGCGGGGGATCTGAGGACAGCTCAGGTTCAACATCCAAGTTGAATAGGGTTACATCATTCAATGGTGTCCTACAACCCCCGAATCGACATGGCCCTGTATCACTACCTGGCATCATGCACTTTCCGTGATTCAAACAAGGATATTCCGAAGAGGACATCCAGCGAGGGCGAGGGATCTAAACTTTGAACCTTTCGAACAAAGCATGGAATGATTTCCAACTGCAAAGCACCTGATGTCTTAGTTGTTTGAAGGTCAGTTGGATCGAAATTCAGCCAGCTTGCTCCGTGTGTGGCTTGAATCACGGGCTCTAGGTCATGAGACTTCGGATTGATCCCCGCTGGTTTTGCACGGTCCTCCGAATTAATCGATGTCAACATTTGCCAACCTTGGGAGCGTCTTTGTGTGTGTGTGTGTTTGTTGTTGTTTCCCTTTGACGGGTTTTTTGAAAGAAGCCTTTTTGTCAACCATAGAGTGTCATCTCGGTTGAACCATGTCAAAGATTCGGTGCAACGTGGCCGTTTGGGGGACCCCTTGTTCTTGGACAGGGAGCGGCGGATGGCATCACTTCATAGAAATGTGGATGCACCAAGGAGTCCCACAAATCTTGCTCCCGCATGAATTAGTTTGATGCTAAAGATAATAGTATTTTTAGACCCTCCAAGTTCTTGCAATGAGATTTGGCCATGGGTCAAATCCCCGTACCCCCAGCGAACATCCTAATCCCCACTAAAATAGGTTCTAAAATGGGTGGTGCGCCTACCCCAAACTGCTACCATTGGTTTTGACCCACGGCCATTTGACTTTATCATCATTGATCAATTGAAGGATGGTCCGTGGCAGTGGGTAGCGAGCCTGAAAGATTCGGGAGCATCGAACTAGGCGAGGCGATATGTCCATGTGTTTTGATTGATGCAGCAGACGGTGAACGTGTGAAGCTCGAGCTACACTGCTTGCAAGCTCCTCTCTCACCATACGGAATGCCGTTTTGTGAGCCGGCACAGGCGACATTTGAGGCCGGAAAGGGGTCTCTGATGACCCTTGTACCATGCTGGGTGTGGGTTGCAACCTAAGATTTGAGGTCGCAGACCCGACAACCCAGGAGTGCTTGTTGCATGCTTTCCCATCAGAGCAAAGAGATGGATAGGAGGCCTTCAGTCAATAGTCCTGGCAATAGTTCCTCTTGGTGGCTCTTGGTTTGACCGAGCGAACTGGAAAGACGCTTTGGAATAGTCACGGTTTTAAACGAACCCGCAACACCTGAACTTTCAGCAAGGGTCTCTTGAACCAAAACACGTTCTTTTTTGGTGTGTTGTTGGGGAAGCTGATAGTGCAGGGGCCAGGCCCATTCTATCGAAACGACTAGGGGGCATTGGTTGAAACATGTTCCTTGGACGCCTTTGAAGACAGAAAGAGTTGATGTTTCAGCAATGTCAGCAACACGTAATGCGGTCGGAAGAAGAACCCAATCAGCAAAAGTGGTTTCAACATGCGGGCGAGTCACTTGGAAGGTCCCGTGTGTTTAAGGCTTCGAGGGAGACCGAAAGTAAGCCACCCATGTTGGCTCGCCTCCTCAGCCTCCATTAGGCTCAGCATTGCCCGAGGTGCGACTCGCATTGTCATCCCAGAGAATCCGCAGGCAGGGCAGAGCTGCTCTCCAAGGCCTAGGGGTTGAAATTCCAATTCCATTCTTTTCAACCATCGTTCTTTTCCAAGCTGCTTCCCAGGGATGTGGGTGGTGTTTTTAGAAAGAAGGATGCCTGGAAAGAATGGAAATGGAAGGTACCCCTAGAATAATGTTTCAATGTCAATAGGCAAGGCGTTTTGGGCAACCCTTCCGTCCTTTTAGTCGGGTGGTGTCCTTTCCAGCCTCAGGTGAATTTGAAATTAATCCGCTGGGTGCATAAAGCTTGAAAGTGCAGGTCGAGGAAACCTTATTTGCTTTGCTCGCCGGCCTTCCATGTCGTGCCAGTAGTCAGTGAGAAGGCTAGTGGCTGAGTCTAATTTTGACAAATACTTCGCATTGATTGGGACCGGACTGATCTTGCATCATTTGTTCTTGCATTTCAATCTCAGGGTTTGTTTGGATGGTTTCAGAAGTTGCATTTGTCGGCATGTGTTTGGATTGCCTTTGTCGCTCCCAAGCCTTTGCTGACTCTTACGGGCATCCCCTTTCCATCCCCACGAAGCACCATGGCACGCTGGTGATGGGTCTTTTGCTTTGGGAGGAAGCACCTCCTGTGGATCCCCGGTGCATCACAGTAAGCCCTGTTGTACGTAACCAGCCATGTTACGGTTAGTAGGGTGGTGATCCCCCGGGCCAGCTTTGTGAATCCGGGGTCAATGCTAGGCAACCGCCGGATTCATCAAACTGAATCTCGGGACCAGGAGATCAGAGCATCAACCAAGTTGGATTGTAAGACCAAGGGACTCTACAAGGTTAAAAGGCGGAGCTTGAGCTGGACCCCTGGCTCACACAAATCCTGAGGTGTCCTTGGATGAGTCCGACGCCGCGACCATGGGTATCCTTCTGACCCTCAAGGGCCAGGGCAAGAGTGGCCACCCGCTTTGCACGAGCCCGCCCATGGAGCCCAATGTTATCCTGGACCGTGTGTTGCGGGGAAGAAAAAGCAACAACGTAAGGCCCCTGAACAGGGAAACAAGTGTTTGTCTCAAACATGCAACATGGGGTTGAGTTGACCCCTGACCTGAAACAGGGCATTCCTAAGGGTTCCATCTGGCGAAAAACATGGCCCCCAGCCCCCAGCTTCCGAGGCCATGCCACACCTCAAATTGCGCATTTGTTTTCCCTCCAAAAGCGGACGCTTAAGCAAAAATGGAATTTTGCGTTGTGACTCGCGTGAGGACAAGCATCCACCATGCAAACTGACAGGAAGTTCTGGCATTGTCCTGTTGGTGAACGTTTGTCCGATTCCTTTGTTAGAGAAAAGGAACACAGGGAGCAAATAGATGGCGCGCGCAATTTTCTTGGGTGAGTAAAGGGACGACTGCAATGGGGAGGGTGGGTGGGTGGGTGGGTGGGTGGGTGGGTTTTTGGGTTTTTGGGTTTTTGGGTTTTTGGGTTTTTGGGTGGGGGGATAAGCCATCCACTTTCACCAAAGGGCCAGTCACCAAAGCGGTAAACCGGCCATGTTCATGGCTTGGGAAAAAATGAGTTGGCTCTCACAAGCATGCGAGTTCGACCAGTTTTTCTTACTGGCACCAGAAATGGTAGGGATGCGTGCCTTAGGTTGGCCCAACAACGGCTACGTCGCGGTCCAGTGCTGCCTTGGCCGCAATGCCCCGCGGCTCGCAATCCTGTGGACAAACCCACGCCATGCGCCAGCGAACGCCAATGCTAGAACAACCTACCTATCCAGCGGTGCCGGGCGCGGAAAAATTGTCCAGCTTAGCCCATTGGCCTGCAGGGCTCTTGCCATCGGGTAACTTGTGCGGCCGGATTGCCCCCGTTTGCGTTCCTTAGATATTCGAAGCTCCCATGCATGGGGCCGCTCACCTGCGACACTCGTATGAGATGCCAAAAAAGGATAGCACCTCGCGAAAGCTGTCCAAGCGCCGACACGGTTTGCCAAAAGCGACATGTCGCGTAGCAGCCTTAGCAAACATGCCATCATGTCTGATTGCTTCGAAATCGCCATCAGTTGTGCGCTATACACGCACACACGTGATCGACAGATTACATGCATAATGATAATTGAGAGACTAAGGCATGTCCTGAACATTACATGCACTACAACCTATCACGATGCACCACAGTTGTTGCAGCACTCATATCAATATACATGTCATATGTAGCAATGGTACTATTAATGGATCTACCTGGACCCTCCGCTAGGTCACTTGAGGAACATATTGTGTGTCCGATTGAGACAACGAGCCCCGATCTCATTGCGCATGTTTGCGTGAACTGAGCATTCTCGTGTGAAAATCAGCGCGCTTTGTTGGCTTTTTCTGGGTATGCATGTACAATGAAACACATACATACAAGCATGTTTTCGCCTGGTTTTCCGATTCCATGGCCATGGGGAGCCAGGTGCAGTACATGCAAGACTTGTACGACAAGACCTTCATTCTGTCGGGGGAGCGCTTGGGCCGTGTCATGGTGCAGAGCTTGCAGGATCAAGGCTCGCTGGAAGTTGTGTTGGTGCATTGTTGTGATTACCTGAGCCCTTCCAGTTAGCACTATAGTAGGAAACCGTTATTTTTTACCAATGGATTTTAGAGGATGCGTTTTTTCTGGATACCTGCTATACTTGTAGCTGGAAGCACTACCCCCGGAATTCAGACTTGAGGCCAGCCCATTCAGTAGCCTGGGGCCTAGGTACACCACATGGAAAACACTATTTGAGCCACAATGAAATTGATAGAAGTAGTCTGTACCATGTGAGCAGTTGAATCTCTATCGACAACGGAAAACCATTTGCACATGACCACCCTTGCCATATGTTTTCATTGCATAGCCTAAGGACGTGGACGTTTGAGACCACCCTTGCCTCATATGTTAACATGGCATAGCCTCAGGAAGAATCCACCAAGACACCAACGCTTTTTTCTCCCTTGGGCGCACCAATGACCACCCTTGCCATGTGTTCATTGCATATATACATGTAGGCAAATATGGCGTATATTGCAATGTAGCCATTTTTGGGGTACATTGGCAATGTAGCAACAAAAACGACAACATTCGTCGGATCCCTGTCGGATTGTCGAAATATAGCCAAAAAATGATACATTCGCCGAATCCCCGTCGAATGTCGAAATATTGCCTGAAAATTGAGGAGATTTGACGAAGCTCGTGTCCGATAGTCAAATTTGAACCCGAGTGTGACGGAGTTTATTGAGCATACTTGTTTTTCAGGGGGGCAATGATCCTGCTTGCTAACTTGCTCTATTTGCCAAAGCACTGTTGTGTAGCAACTTCGCTTTCATTAATTTGCACTTGCTTCAGCAAGTGTAAACACCACGTTATTGACATGGACATTTGATGATGTGTGTAGCTAGCGATGGTTGAGAGCTTGCCATCAGACTCTTGCAAGTGTTGTTTTCCGGATGAGCAGGCTACGAAATCCACAATTGCGAGATTGATTCTGTTCGTGCATATGGGCAGTTCTTATGGGACTGTGTGTGTGTGCAGCGTTGGTGCACTCTTATGAGAAAGCCGCTCTAAGTATTGAGTACGCAAACTGTTCGACCACTGGCACTATCGCTGCCAACCAACATGGGGTCGGACGTGCAACGCAAAGCCACCCTCGAGCTCTATTGCTCATGTAAACGTGCTTTGATCTCGAGTTATGCGTATTTGAAATGAAAACCCTGCAAATTCAACATGCTCTGAGCCAAAGGAACGGACTTGCCGACCTTGAGCCGCATTGGAAAGCACAGCCATGTATCAACTGTAAGGGATTTATGTTACAACACTACAGCCTACAGGCAATTGCAAGTATGGACATTTTTCTGGCTGTGCCGAACGTTTGAGATATGAGGAGCGCCGAACCAAATTGGCCTACCGAGTCGACTCCCAACTGCCGCCCAGTAACTGTTGGCCATTCAAGTGTGCTCAATCTACGCAGCAAGATGTCCAAGCATACCAACAAGAAACTCCAATTTATCTTACCAAAAAGCGTTGTTTTTAATTCCGCTAAACAAAACATAGACACACATATCTTATGTATGTGCAAATTTACTGTGTATACACATGTACAAGACTTTAGGTACACATGCAGCTCAACATAATGAATATCTAAGCTCAGAACATAGAGCAGTGTTCTTATTTGTAGGTTTACAATGACTGCATTGCGATTGGGCAGACCTGGCGTTTTGCCGCTTGAGCATGGGATATATGATGCTGCACGCGCGACATGTAATTATGTCAATTATTCGGTTGCCAATACTAAGTGCTATGTAAACTCGGATAAGGAGCCACCAAGCTTAGCATGCATGTCTTCAGAGCTCTTGAGTATTGATTGGCATGCTGGAGACTCAGCATCCGGATTGTCTACTCGCATCAGCTCTGGGCTCGCATCAACCATGCAAAAAGCTCAGTCTTGCGTATTCAAAGCTTGCCGCGCAAGAATGAACTTCTCTGTCAGCAAACGACTCTTCAATGAAGTTCGAACGTCTACTAAAGGCCCAACAAGTACCTATTTTTGCTATGTGGCTCCCCAGAAGCAGTTCAGCAAAGGTCCGTTTATTCCCCCTGGCTGACCAAAGTATGTCCCTACCATGTTCTTAGCGATTTGGAGCAAACGACCCAACAAATTTCGTTTGTTTTTGTGTGACTTCTTCTCGGATTGTGTTCCTGTCCTTTGCTTGTGCAAACGAAAAACCGTGATTTGGCGTGATTTGGCGTGAAAAGTTGTCGGATTGTCTTCTTATTTTTGCTTACGTTAACGGAAAACCGTGAAATAGCGTGAAATAGCGTGAATTTTTGCCGGACTGTGTTCGTGTGTTGTCCACGCGTTTTACGAGAAGCAACGCGTGATTTCGCGCGATGACACGTCGGACGAGGCTCGATTTTTGTTGGCGCCGTGAGTTGGAACTGATGTGGCTTGATTGTTGGCGTCAGCTGGCAAGCTGGCCTAGAAACAGCGGAGAAACGCTTGTCAAACAAATGGCTTACTAGCGCGTATGCCCAATGAGGGCAAAGCACTGAGCCCAAAACATTCGCAGAAAAGCTGACAAGGACATGTTTAATCAAGGAGAGCAATAGACAAACATGTTACGTGTGTCCTTTATAGTTGGGTTTCATCAAAAAACCGAGTCCTTGCAAAGCAACATATGGGGCTTGGACTGCGTCATGTGCGTCCAGTCTCAATCATTCTCCTCAAGACCGCCGCTTGAGCCCTTCCCAGCACATCTCGTTTGACATCCACGTTTGTTAAGTACAGCAATTTGTTTTTTGTTAAGTCTGTGAATTTTGCATTGCGGCATGGGGGCATGGCAGGCTTAGAGCCTTAATCACTATCTGACCAGTGTGGCAAGCAGTTGCCGCTCGAATGGTGATTGGGAACTGCTAGCAGGCTAGCATGCGTTTAAAGTGAGCCTCCTGGAAAGAAATGAAACACCTGCTTTGAACAACCAGGGCTTTTTAAGTTGGGCCTGCGCTCTGGGTTGCGGCATGGTGTTAAGCAAGTATTTGGTTGGAGATGTGATCGTTGGAAATTAGACCCCTTACCTTCGGTTGACGGTTTATGGCCCGCGAACAAGCTTGTCATGATGACCCATCGCCCCTGCGTAGGCACGCATCAAACATAATAGCAACTAAGCTCGCAAAGGCAGAGGTTGCAGCTTGCAAGCAATCAGGAAGCAACACGCATTTAAGCTACACACGGGCAAGTTGACGAAATTGTGTTCCTGTGGACAACAACGATGCAACATCATTCTGCTTCATCATTAGTTTGGGGGGCATCAACCCCCATGAGCGATTGGATAGGTTTTGTTGAGAGTGACTGGCGGGATCTCCTGCTGCGAGGTGTTTTGCAAGGAGTTGTTGTCCTCCATGCGCAATAATTATGTTTGTTGAGTGATCTTTGCTAACCGGCGTTGCCTTAGTGTGATCCTGCGCTGGAAATGTGCTTCATGGCGTGGCCTGAAAAGTTTGAACTATCGCACACGTGTTTCGTCGTCACACTGTTTCGTCAAGCAAGCCAGCCCATCAAAAAGGTTAACGTTACAATCGGAAGCCCTCAGCGGGATCTGCTACACTATGCTGGTGGATTCCTTCTTTTGCGCGCCAGGCAACCAACATTTACTGACAATGATAGCCGGGGTTGGCTCTCGTCATTTTGTGCCCTGATTGTGCCCTGTAGCTGTTGCCAGTCATTCGCAGTTTAAGTTTTGTCCGTACATCAATTTACGGCGCGCCTTTGTATTTTCCTGCATAAAGGCGTTGAGGCGAGCTTGTTGTCGGAAGGCTTGTCGGAACCCTTGTCGGAAGTTGTCGGTTTGAATGTCCCCAAAAATTGGCTACATTCAGGTTTATCGGTCAATGTAGTTGAAAAACGCTGGCGTCGGCCAATGTAGGCGATATATGCATACATTGGATTGTCAGGGTATATATATATATATTCTATAGGTTGAGGAATCCTTAGACACCAACGTTTCTCCCATAGCCTAAGGAATCCTTCCAACGTTTCTCCCTTGGGCGTGCCTTCCCGGAAAAAGCTGGGGTCGGGGGCCAGGCCTCTGCTCGGTCTTCAACCAGATCATCGGCTTCAACGGAGAGGAGTTCTACATCGCCGGGGCGGAGGCGCCGGGGAGAAGCGGTCGGAGGTCGGGCGGCAAGGGGTGGCTCGAGTTGAGCCGTTTTGTCCTCAAAAAGACGTGCGCAAAAAAAACACCCGATAAAGATCACACCTAGAGGAGTATCATGGTTGTCGTTGGGAAACATTTTGCATTTTTGCTTATTGTGGTTTAGTGGTTGAACTCCAACCACTTAACTGCTAAAATTTAAAGTGTTGCTTTTTCCCCTTCCAACGTCAACCAAGGTATGTGTACCAACATAGGATGTTTGTACCAAGAAACCCCGGAGCATTCGTTCGGTGGCCGTCTGGCAACTGACTTGTGCAGCTTGCGCCAAAGGCTTCCGTGCGAGAGCCTCTAGCTTCGCAGCCATCGGCGGCCAATTCCTGTGGAGAGATATGAACCGGAAAAGAACGTAAAAAGCTCAGATTCCTGATCTTGCTGGTGGTCAGCAGGGAATGAGGGAACGAACCTGGGGATTCCCTTCAAGGAATCATGTCGAGCCCAGGAAAGCGATTATGGAGCATGGTGTTGCCGCAAGACTTGTGAAATCAGAAAACACGCCACAGGCTGAGCCAAATGATTGCCCACCTCTGTTTTGTGGATAGTAACTTGATGTCTATAATTTTGTTGGCTACATGGAAGTTGATCAAGGGAGCCCAATCGACTGCCCCCAGTACCCTGCCTGGCAATTCTCCGTGAGTGCTTAATCTCTTGCCCAACTGAGTGCGCCAACAGGCCGTGGGGTCAAATACTCTTGAAATGCGTTTGGAGGCCATAGAACTCTTGCAGTGCCCTTTTTGTGTGGACGAATTGCAGAAGTACAATGTCGGCGTGTCTTCTTTTGAGGGTTCCCCCAATTAGTGGCTTTCTTGTTGGTTTCCCTTAATCTAAAGCTAAACGGGGTTCCCTCAGAAACAAACTCCAAGCTGTTTTGAGCAGGCAACCGATTGTGAGCAACCTTGGCATTGCTTACATCAGCAAGCGGATTACAGATCGAGAAGCAACTAGATGGGCGCATACAGTTTCAAGATGGCACTCCCGCTACTTGTGCTGTGGCTTTTCAAAGCTTGTCTCCACTCACGAATCGGAGGTCTGCAAGTCACAGGTGCGAAGCATTCTGCCCAAATCCGATCGCGGGATCGGACATGTTGAGCCCATGTTGAGCGCTATAATTCTAGGGGGTGATTCCTTTTCCATTCTTTTCAACCATCGTTATTTCCAAAAACCGGCCGTTTCCCCTGGGTTTCAAAGGAGGTTTTCTAGGAAGATTCGGATCCCTGGAAAGAATGGGGAAGGTACCCGCAGAATTTTGAGATCCGTTCCCTTCTTGAGCTTTACCCATGGCGCCATGCCGCGTAAACCCCCACATGATGTCAGGAGCTGGGGGTGGTCGGCAAGAGCTTCCGAGAGTGGCTTGCAACGCATGCGCGGCAGAGGGTGGTGGGGCTGTGGCTTTGCTGGGGTCCTTTTGGGTTCGCTGTAAAACCGACCACCATGGCACCAACAAGCAAGGACCCACACAAATGGCCATGGTTCAAAATTCCGTACCCCCAGTGAACATCCCAATCACCACTAAAAGAGACTAAAATGAGTGGTGCACCTACCCCAAAATGGTACCACTGGTTTTGACCCACAGCCAAATCGGGACCCCACAAATGGTTTGGGTTGCAGCCGATGAAGTTTGCTTATCGTGGGGCCCTTGGACATGGACAATTTGCGATGGAGAAGCAGGTGAAGGAGTAAAAGGTATTCGACTTGTCTTTTTGCCATTGTTTAATGGTTGTTTTTATGAAAACGAAACCCGCCTTTTTGGGGTGAAAGGAGCATGACTTTTTTGGGGATTGGTGGTCAGAAATTGGAGCTTTTTAGGGGGCCCCTATCTTGAGCCGAAGTGGAAATGGCAGCCAAACCCAAACCCAAACACTTCCTGAGGTCCTGGACTTGAGTCACGTTTGGGGATGACTTGACTCACTTTTTGGTGGACCACCAACCCTAAACCAGGAAAAAAAACACAGAAACACACTTTTCTTTTGACCCTTTTTTTAGGCCATCCACTCAAGAGGCGCTTTTTTTCCCCGACGTTTCCCAGGCTGCCCTTCTGGTTCCCCATCACCGTGCCGCTCGGCGTAGTGGACCGAGAGGGCAACTACCTGGTGAACCCCGAGAAGTCGCGGCTTGGATCGAACAACTTTCTCAAGGAAACCGAGGGAAAGTCTGCAGGCATAGGTGTCCTTCTTAGGGTTTGGTTAAAAATCGATGGGTTCCACTGGTTTAGATGGGGTTTATGCCCCATTTACCAGGGAAACCCATCTATTTTTCCAAAAGGCCACCTATGTCTGCAGGGAAACGACTTGCTTTCTTTTGAGGGATCTTTAGTTGACCAATTTCGAGTAGAGAAAGAAAGTCTACAGGGAATCGACTTGACTTGTTGTTTTTTTTGGGGGGATTTTTTAGTTGAGCAATTTCCAGTAGAGTGCTCTTGTCCTGACTATGATATACGTTCCACAATCATATCTAGGTTCCCCTACTAAAAAAGACGACAGAAAAAAGGGGTGCCCTTATTCTAACCTCTCTACTGGAGGACCTAGAGGGAATCGACTGGTTTTTATCAGGGGATTTTTAGTTGACCAATTTCCGGTAGAGAAATGTGCATGAGCCTGGCTGAGTTTCTGTGACGTTTCTGAAAGCTCGGGGGGGAGTGTTGCTTTTTACCTTAAAGCGTCAACCTCTGTTCAGTTACCATGTTCCACACGGGCACATCCTGCTTATATTTAGGGGGTGTCGTGTCGCCCAGTTCCATTTCTCTCGCCTGCAATGCTCGTCGAACTCCCCCATACTCCAATTAATGTCTTAAAGGGGTCCAGCTCCGAAACAAGAGCCCGAAGAGGTCCCAAAAAAAAGCCACGCGAGAAGGATGGGCTTATGTGAAACGGTCATGAAAACTTCAAAGGAAATCCCTCCATTGGAAAAACACCCGAAGGCCCGCTTTTGGTTTTCGCTTGAGCCGCCAACATTGTACCCTCCCAAAAGCTGGCATTGGCACACATGAACCTACGTCTGGAGTGCTCAAAGAGAAGCATGCTCTGATCCTGCTTTGTTCTTTTGTTTAGCCTGCTTGCGGCCAGGTGTCTGGTAGACATGTCATAGTTAGTCTACCTCACCGTTTTGGAGGAGACCCTGCATCATGGATTTCGGTTGGGTTGTGGTGTAGGGTGGGTTTAGGGTGTCTCAAATTGGATTCTCCCCCAGGTCCTGTGGTTGATTTGTGGTGCAGGGTTAGTTTGAAATCAGCTTAGGGTTGTGTAGGGTTGGTTCAAGGTTTGGGTTCGGGAGAGTTGGTTTAGGGTTGATTCAGCCTGGCAGTGGGCTTAGAGTTCCTTCTGCTCAAGTCAGGTTGGTTTGGGGTTTGTTGAGGGTTGGATTGCTCGGGTTGCGGGAGTCGGGTTGCGGGTTGTGTCGTAGGGATGCCTGGGACTGAGAAACAACCCATCTTTTGTGGCCCAGGCTGCATCTGTGTTGGTTCCTGAGCGATGTGCATGTCCGGAAGTCGAAACCGAGCAGATTGAAGCCTGCGGGCAACTTAGACGAGGGAGGGGGAAATCATTTTCATGTCAACCTCGAAATGCAAGGTATTTCTCTAGGGGTAACTTCCCCATTCTTTCCAGGGATCCGAATGTTTCCAGAAAACCACCAAACGCCCTGGAGAAATGGCGATCGGTTTTTGAAAAGAACGATGGCTGAAAAGAATGGAATTGGAATTTCAACCCCAAGGTAGTTCGGATGTCAACCTTTAGATCCATAGGTGCCCTTTTTGGTGGTTTTGGCCGAAAATCGATGGGTTTCGATCCCTGGTTTACCTGGTGGTTTTTCATCATCTACCGGGGAAACCCATCGACTTTTCTAAAAGGTGAACCTATGTTATCACCATTGAAGCTCATGCCCCGAGAGCGTTTGGATCGTTTTGTGGCTTGATCCAGTGGGCATCTATTGAGCGTTTGCGCTTTTCGAGGTATGAGGTGCAAGCAGACGCAGCTTGGCTCGGCGCAAATCCTAATCCGAAGGCGCCGGCGTTTCGTGTGATCGGCATGAAACACCAGCCCGAGGAGTTGTGTTTGGAACCCTAGGTCCCCCAGGTGCCAACTTTTAACCAACATTTTTGGTTGGGAGGGTTCGGGACCCTACTAGCATAGACTACAGAAAAAGGGGTGCCTGTATTCTAACCTCTCTACTGGACAAACCTAGTTAAACCCAAAAGAAGGGGGTTCTTTCCAAGAAGCCCAAATCTGGTCGCCTGAGGGCAACGCATTTTTCTTAGGAAGCCGCCTACCCCAGGCCTCTCCCCCAACCCTCTCCCCTGTCCCCCAACCTCTTCCCCCCCCCTTTCGGCTCTCAAGAAAAGTCTCTTTCCTCAGGCTGACCATTCGAGGCGGTTTTTGGTGCCTAGAATGGTTCCAGGGAGCCCTTTCAGAACCCCAAAGAGGTGATCTTGGGCCACGGGTGGTGGATTTTGCTGTGATTTTTGTACTGTACCAATATCCCCATCTGAAAGACCGAACTGGGGAAGAATGATTTTTGACCCCAGCAATTCTGGTGGCATCGTTTCATGTTCCTTGGGAAGACTACCCGGTGGGGCACCCCCTACCCGGTGGGGCACCCCCTACACGCCAACCCACAAAGACCACGTGACTACTTTGCCCTAGTGCCACGGATTTTCAGTCAGCTGGACCCCTAGATTCTCCTTTTGCCTTGTTTGAACATCAAAAGCAGCCAGTTTCGAACAGTTCGCTGTGAGCTGATTGAACGGATCGCTCCCTCCCGAGGATTCTGTGATCCTGTTGGCAGATGACGATGACGCTGCCAGGGGCCCAATGAAGTGAAAGCAACCGAAAAGCAAAGCTCCCATTCGTTGTGAAGCCACTGTGACTGGGGAAGAAAGCATGGACATGTGACGTGACCTCATCTGGCATAAGGGTTTGCCCCCCGAAACCCACACCGTTTGCCGGTTGACCTCATTTTGCCTTATGTGACCCCGCACAAACTCAAACCCTTGGGCGTCTTAGCTGTTTAGCGGTTAGTGGTAGTTTGCATTTCACCAACTAAAAGCTAATAGCACCCACTAAAAGCTAATTAGCGTGTAGCAGGGGATCTGAGGGCAGCCCAGCTTGCCTGAAAAACCGTTGGATAAACAGACCAGCATTTCTTTGGAGCCTGTGCTTTTCGGGAGCACAAGCGAGCTCCATCCTGTACCTCTTTGGACACAACATCCACCGTAGCGGTGTTGGGTTACCAAGGCAGTGAGCTAGGAGCTCGGGATGAAGGTCCCTTCAGTCTCTCAATGGTTGGTGAATTGTGGCTGTTTGGAAGCCGTTTTTTGAGGATCAAGACTAGGAGTAGAACAGAAGCGCGGCCTCAAGTTGCGCAACATAGTGGCAATTTCTGCAACCTGTTGGGCGTGTCGTTTGAAACGTCCCCTGGACGGGGAAACCAAAAGGTGGCCCACCAGTTTTTTAGATCGCCTATTTTCAGACCAAACCCTGGTGAATGCTGATGGTTGCTCCACGTCCCCGAGCTGGTTCCTAGCGACTGGGCCAGCGACCTGCTCTTGCTCTTGCAACTGCTTCTTATTGCTCTTGGGGAATATACACACATCCCTGCACACCCATATTTTTTTGTTTTTTGACTTAGAGGTATGGCCTTGCGCCTTGCCTTCGCAACCCCCAGCCAACCCGCATTGCCTCATACAGACCTTGCTGCCTTATTTTCCAGACCTAGCAAAGTCCTTATTCATGTTCAAGCGGGTATGTCTTCAAATCGGGCCGCCTGGTTTGGTTCCCCTGAAGAAGGTGCAGGGCCTCAACAGACACCCACTGAACTGAGTTCTAGTTGACAGATGAGTTTCTCAATGACCGCTTCCGTGAAGTTGCTGTCCAGAACAGTCAAAAGGTTCCTCCATGACCGTTCAGATCCAGGTTCTTCGAGCCTTTGTAGAAGTTGTTCTGATTGAAGGCTTCCTTTCGAGAAAAAAAAACACAAGAGAGGAAAAAACGGAGGAAACCAAAAAAACATGGTAGGTCGGGTCCCAATGACTTGTGAGTGCGATCGGGGCGTTGAATTCCGCTTCTTTCTCTGGGCACCCCGTCACCTGACCCGGGCGTTTCAGCGGACAACGATGCAAGACCGGCCAATTTGACACGAGTTTCCTTTTGATTGGTCTGACGTTGGGGGAATTGTTTGTTGACCCCTTTGAATCATGTGAATGTGTGTCTTTCTATGATACGTATCCCTTTCGGTGTGGCTTTCCAGGCCAACCAAAAGGACACCCCAAAATTTGCCCCCCATTTTGGGGGGGGTCTTTTCCTCACTCCCTGGGGGATTCCTGGACTTAAAAAGGTCACTTTCGGAGTTTGGAGCATCTCAGAGGCACACGAAAGGCGCCTTTGAGCCGATTCTCAGAGACGTACCGTGGACGGTTAAACCATTTCGCACCACTTGGAAGCCATGGAACACCATTTGCCGGCGTGTCCAAGGGAATCATCAGATCCGTTCGCGCCACTTCGAAGTTATGGGACATCATTTGTCGGCCTTTTCCAACAGAATCTCATCAGCAACACCAGTTGTTTTCTTTGGAAACCCATTGTTTGCCGGCTTTTACCCGGGCATCGAAACAGAAAAAAAAAAAAACAATTGTTTTCTCAGGTGGGTGTGGCTCAAAATGAAAGAGCTACAGAGCTAGGGTTACGCACAGGTTTTTTCGTCTTCCATTTACCTTGCGGTGCCTTCCGTTGGCGCCTTCCGTTTTTGAGCCACAGCTTCAGGTGGCTTCCGCTGAATTTCATTTCGTTTCCATCCGGGCTCGGATCGATCCCTTCCCCGGGATCTCCGGCGTCTGCAACCAGTTGAGTTACATGGATGGCTTTTTCAACAAGCATAAAGTTGCAACATGTGGCTGGCTTTTGTTTTGCAACCACCGAAATAAAGTTGCAAACCATTTCCAAGTTGCAGTTGCAAGGTTCGATCGGTGCCATGCAGCCGGCTTTCTGTTCATCCTGGTTCTGGGAAAACCGACCAGACCGCTGTGAGCGCCTCGAGGTGGGGCCCGTGGAGGCGGAGGCGCCCTTCTTCGACCTCGGGCGCTGGTGCGCTCAGCGCAAGGCCGCGGAGTTCCGAGAGGCCGCCGTGCGCTTCGCGGGGGGCGGTCAGAACCAAGGCCTTTGGAAGACTCGCCCGACTCGAAAAAAGTGGCACAGCATAATTTCGCCTTTCTTGGGTGTTTTCGAGGGTAATTTCCCTTTGAGTTGAAAGGGAAGACTTCCTCAAAAACGTTCAACCCAGAGGCTCCTGGCTTCGGCTACCCCGAAGCATTAGACACATGCCGGGGGTGTTTGGGACCCGGTCTCAAAAACCTGGCTGTTTTTCGCGCCCTTTTCTACATTGAATTGGAGCCAAAATGGCGATACCATTTTGGTCGGTAGGTGAATTCACCACCCATTTTAGAACCTATTTTAGTGGTTGAATTGGTTGATGTTCACTGGGGGCTAACCGATTTGGCTTTTGAGCCACAGCTGCATTGGCTCAGAGCCGATTCGGGTTGGGAAAAAATCCGCTTCAAGCCCTCAAAAAGAAGTGCGTGGAGCGTGGTTTGGAGGTCAAGGGTGGCTTTTCAGATCCGTCAAGAGCCAAGAGTTGGCCCCAGGCTCCAAACAACCAATTAAGGCTTACCTGAGGGAGAGTCCATTTCAATTTGCGCGCCTTCTCCGGCAATTATGGGCCTTTCTTGTTTTTAGTTGTTGCTGGGTTTCTGGAGCTTCCAAGCAGATAAACCAGATGTCAGCCCGGATGTTTTGGGGTTTAAAGGAAACGGATAACACGCATTTTGGGCACCTAACAGATGAGCTACCCATATACACTGAAAAGGTTCGCTGTCCCTTTCCCAAGACATGGAGGTTGGATGGAATCTAGCAATTTACGACTTTCAACATGTAGACAAAACACGTTGAAGAAATGTTGGTCTATCTTCAGCTACGGATCCCCTAAATCTCTCGTCCGGATCCGTTGGTTCCCCGAAAGACCTTGAAGCGGGTGCCACTCATTGCCAGTTCCTTGGAGTCGATGACTTGAGTTGAAAGGGATTGTAGGCCAGAATCCGTGGGAGCAAGTACCGGTAGCATTGGGCGAGCACAGCGTGTGTGTGTGTGTGTTATGTTATTTAATGTTTGCATGTTGTCCATTTGTGAAGGGATCATGCGAGGCTCGCTTCGATCAAGGCTATTTCCGGGACACATTTGGGATTGATTCACATCCACAAGGGTGGTACACCCTTTTTCGGAAACAGGAAAACTGAGGGTCAAGGTCGCCAGGGGCAATGACCTTTGGGGACAAGCCGAATCTCAAGCTGGCACGCTTTTGCTTGTGCCGAAACGGACGCCAGCCGACCATAGAGATACTTTGGTGCACATTGCTTGGATGTTAGGACTTGAACTTTTTGCCAACTAGTGGGTTTTCCGTATTAAACCACACTATAAAAGTTAACTTTTAGCGGGGGAGCAGAACGCAACGCAGCCGAGGATAGGCGTAGCCGTGTGGCCGTGCAAGCCTTGGGAGTGCCGTGCTTTTGCGATCGCAGATCGCAGGCCAACCCCAACGACGGGGAGACGGTCAAGGCGGAGCTTCGAGTTCTATGGGGCATTGGAATGAAGACTTACCTCTTAAAAAGCACAACTTTCCTCAACTTTCTGGGGGGTACCATGGGCTATATGTCTGTAAAAGATTGAAATCCCCAGGGCTTGGAGTTTTAAGGGGTAAGATGCGTAGGCTTCTCAAACCTGCTTTTGGTTCGCGTGCCCTTTGCACATCTAGGTCCCCCAGCTAGGTGCCAACTTTGACCGTTTCTTTTTCGGGGGAGGGTTCGGGACCCTACTAAAATCCACAGAAAAAAGGGTACCCTTATTCTAACCTCTCTACTGGAGGACCTAGTTGTGAGGCTGTTGCTTAAATGCTGCAGTTTAACCCATGGCTCTGCTGCGAATCCACAATTCCAAGGGGCGTTTGCCCATTTTCTGAGACAAAGGTTTCCTGACATGAAGATAACCCGCGTCTCAATGCATGCAGCCCCCCTTCTACTAGTTTGTGCGAACATGCGAACACTCAATAGTAGCTCATGCCAAGCTGCCTTTCAAGAGGGCTCCTTGTTTCCCGTTTCTGTTCGTTGCAGTGAGTGAGTTCCGGAATACACGTGACTGACCACAGAAGTATAGATATGGATTAGCACTCGCCCCCGCTTCTGGCAAATCTCGAATCTTAACTGGGCCCTGGCAATGGACCCGTAACCTTCCAGACTTACATATCCAATCAAGGTCTCGGGTCATTAAGCTGTTCATAGATCTATGCTTGTTGAAGAGCTATAATATGGGATCCAACTGAGCCCAAACTATGACAGTCAGCAAGATTGGTGCTTGGTTCAGTTTGGATTTAGTTGCAGGGAACATGCGGGACAATTTTGCTGCGAGCAGGGTCCGAGATGCTAGCACGTTTGTGCCTGAATTCATTTAACTTTTCCTAGGAACCCCCCAACACACCACCCCCCGTCCCAAACACACCTCCAAAATGGTCTAGTTTATTCCTTTTCGAGGGATGTGTTTGGGGGGAGAGGGGGTTTAGGGGGCCCCCTTCAGGGTAGTCTCCCCTTTGTATTTGGTTGCTGCGGATTGTGGTGGGCCCTTGGGATTTAGACATGATACGATTCACCGGGAAGAGAACCATAGCACATCTGAGTCTTATCCATACCTGTCCACGCAGAAATGCCAAGGGTTGATCAGAATGTGTGTGTGGCTTGCTTTCATATGCCTAAGGTCATTCTTGATTGGCCCCTTTGTTGAAAATGTATTTCGGGCTAGTAAAACGGTCCAATGTTCGAGTGTCACCGGTGCAAACAGACTTGTAGGCGCTGCTTGCCTGAGAAACACGACTTATGACATATCCGCCACGATGCGTTGGAAGATACCAGCCTGGGGCCGAAGGCTCTCGTCGAAATGGCATGTAAAGGCGCCGGGCCCGGCGTGTTTCTTTGAGGGTTTGCTTTCCAGGTGGGTTTAAAGGGAAAAAGGAAGACCGAAGTCATCCTTTCGGGGTACCCCATTGACACACTCCAGTACTGTTTTCTAGCACGTGGCCGGAGGCGCTGATTTGCAACCTGAACGACCGGAACTTCGGGTGTGCGATCTTGCGACTTCGCTGGACGAGTGGGTTGGTGTGTTTTTTGTCGTGTCTTTTGTGCAAGGGGCACCCTCCTTGACCCACCATCTGTTACTCCTCCACTCATTTCTGGAGTAGTAGATAGGTGGGTGAGGGAAAAGGATGGTCGGGGAAGGACAGATATCCAAGGCGCTCCCCTTTGGGGGGCCCAGGCTTTTGTTGCTTTGGCTTCCCGACGGGCGGAAGCCGGCGATG
Source organism: Effrenium voratum (assembly GCA_963377175.1). Taxonomy (NCBI): domain Eukaryota; class Dinophyceae; order Suessiales; family Symbiodiniaceae; genus Effrenium; species Effrenium voratum. Next base: position 264,408 of record CAUJNA010002824.1, on the reverse strand, counting down.
TCGTGTGGCGCCGTTGGAAATTGGTGTACTTCGAATGCCAGTCTACCAAGGTTGAAGGGATCGTGCGTTTTTGAGGGTACCCTTTTGCAGGTTGGTTTAAAGGGAAACCAAAAGGCAAAGCCCGAAATCCATGCTTTCCTCCCCCATTTTGACACCACCCCATATTTTAGTTCCCAATGGAATGGGGGGCTATGTTTAGTTATTTCTCGGTGAGGTTGGTTATAAAGCTCTATCGTGGTTATTTGTCGGCTCCCAGCCGAAAACATGATAACCTAAACATCTCGATTCACAAGTTCAGGTGCTTTCAAGAGTGAGGGACAATGTAGCCATTGCTGGGCTGATTGCAGGCGGACAACAACGCATGAAAGAGTGGATACACTAAGGTTCTGATTTGTTATGGATGGCCTACTCTTGGGGACGGGCCATGGCGTCCTCTCGAAAACCGTTTTTCATTTGGATATGGGTCAAAATACGGATATTACCCAACAGTTCGTGTGTTCCTTACGGCGTGCATTAAAGCTATACAATCTGAAAAGGGTGCTCTTTTTTTAAGCGCAGAGAGCGAGAGAGATGCTTTGTTGTGTAAACAACTTGCTGGTGCGATAGGCAGGGAATTAAAAAAATGTCCCTATAAACCATTGTTTATGCTTCCTTTAATGGAATCCCCAGGTTCATTCCCACATTCCCTGCCTGTCGCACGGATCGCAAATTCAAATTTCAGTGTTTCGCCTTCGACACCTGCAAGCCGAATCACGCTTTGCATGGATTGGTGTTGCGCATTGTTTTAAAACAGGCAAAGCCTTTTGGCAAGGCCCGCATGTGTCAGCTGCTTTTGATCCAGATACATAGTTGCAAATCAAGTGGACCTAGAGGCATATCCTGGACTACAAAAGTTCTGGCTGGATCCATTGAAACCCTAAGCTCACGGTTCGGGGCCAAGAAACACCAAGCATAGGTGTCCTTCTTGGTTGATTTGGTTAAGGAAATAGATTGCCCTGGTTTTCCAGTTGGTTTAATCATCTACCAGGGCAGTTTGTTTTTGAACAAAATGATTATGCAACCAAGGCATATATTTCCCGTCATGTTGCATCCAGGTTCGCTCTGGACGAGATGGCTGGACCCGGCTCTGAAGTAGACGCTCGGCCGTCTGATTGCTCACTGTGGATGGTTGCGAAAAGCTGCCTTTTTTTGGGGGGAGGTTCATATTCGAGTAGTGTCGACCCCGAATTCATCTACCTAGTGGAATAAAAGCGGGGAAAGGATTCCGCGCATGAACCGGAGACACCCCATCAACCAGGGGATAAGTCCAGAAACCCTGGAATGGAACGATTCGATTCCCCTGCAAATTTGTATCAACAAGCAAGGATTTTTCATAGTTTCTTAGGTGCGAAGGGATTTCGTCCATCCACAGTATTTTTTCTCTGTTGAGGGAAGGGTGTCCCTTTGAAAATAAACGAAGAGAGGGTCCCCTTTTTGCCCATGGCTCTTGGCTTTGCAGATGTGTGTTTTCTTCTGTCAGTGCTTTCTATTTCCTTGTTGTCTTGTTTGCTTCTGTCATCCATATAAAGGCTGTCACTGTTTGTTTACAGTAGGTATGTTGAGTGTACGTGAGTTGATTCTTGGACCGTTTTTGGTTCTGTCTATTTTTGCGTGTGCAAAGAGCATCCCTGACTGGATCACAACCGAGGCTCATAAGGGATGAACCGGTCCCGAGCAAAATCTCAGAATCAAAGTGACCGAGGCGCTCGGAAACGGCCAACGGAAGCTGAGCAACTCCCCTTACTCTTTTGCAGGAGTCCTTTAAAAGGAGATTCTTCGATGTGGCTTTTAGGGTAGGTAAGATTTCGGCCAAACCCGCATCCAGTGACTTCCATGTGAAACTAGGACTGAGCCAGGTGAAACTGAGCGTCAGTCTGGCCTTTGCTCGCTTCCCGAGATTCGCAACTTGCTTTGGGAGCATGATTTGCATGGGGGGCAGAAAAAATGTGCGTCTATTGTAGTGGGGATTGGGATGTTCACTGGGGGTACGGGGTTTTGACCCATAAGCCACATGGGGGTCAGAAAGGGTGCGCACTTGATTGGGGCAGTCTCCGGTTTGGCGCCTTTGACTTGGGAGACTTGGGTTGCGAGACCTTGGCTGTGCCGGAAGCCTGGGGTTCGGGAAGAATGTTGACCTCATACTAATCAACCCCAGTTTATGAATAGAGGGGTGTCCCTGGGTTTAGTGGGGAATCATTACCTTGGAGGGGAACACCGCCCTGTTAATAAACTCGGGGGTCAACATTACCACCTGAAAGTATGATAACCTTTCACTGGTGGAGCTTCGAGGAGATTTACTGCTCCCTGGGAGAGGAGGAGCTGCAAGACGTGCTGTCCAATGCCCAGCGGAGGCATCGGGAAATGGAGAGCGTTCGGCCCGCTGAGATGGATGTTTGCGGAATCAACATTTTCGCGCCATGAAACGAAAACATGGTTGAAACCATAAAGTTTGTTGGTATCACGGGGGAATCAAATCTTCCAGCTAGGGTTTCTCAGGTGGTGCAAAACAGATTTCGTCCATCCACAGTATCCCAAACACTCCATGTTTCGTACAGTTACCCATGTGCGCCCTGAGGGGTTAAATATTGGCGTGTGAAGACGTTGATAAACATATCTGCAGCCGGCTTGAGCACAGGCAAAATTGACCGCCTTGCACGCGCCCAGCGAGGGCTTCACCTGGTAGCGGAGCAGAAGCTCACGAGAAGGCACTTCCTCGAGGCCATTGGCATCCTGCTTCAGTCATGTGGCCATGGGTCAAAATCCAAATCGTACCTGCAGTGAGCATCCCAATCCCCACTAAAATAGACTGAAATGGGTGGTGCAGCTACCCCAAAGCCATTTTGGCGTCCTGGCCTCCGGATTTTCCTGGACATGTTGCCCGCTTAGGCCCGTTGCTTTCATCAGCTTGGGGGAGGAGGGGCAAGGAAGCCGATCATGGCGCTGGTGCTACATCTAGCGGCGCTGCATTGGGACAAGAGCCGGAGCGAGATGGACTGCCTGAACTTGGCGCCCAGCTGGATGGCGAGATGCCACCGCGAGTGACCTGAGGAACCGGACCTGCAGTTGTGGTCGACGGAGGCGTAGCTGCGCTTGCTAGCTTTGCAGGCTGTGGAGCAGGTCCCGATGGATCCTCTGCAGCCTCATCTGCTGTTGTGAGTCGGAGTTCCCAGACCATCAGCCAGGGAAGCTGATGAGCACAGTTTCTTCACGCGCAGACTGGAGAAACGGTTTTTTGCTGCAGTCAGGTCATCTCGGAGCCTGTTTGCGGCGTTTTGCTTTCTCTGGGAGAGCAGTTCATGGTCCGGGGCGTGGACAGCACCCAGTCAAAGCGGCGGCTACGATCCAAGCAACAGCAACGTGGTGATCAGATGAGCAGCTGGGTCAAGCAGGTCAACGACCACATGCTGGCGCAGGGAGCTCCTTTAGGAGAGATGGTGGTGGATAGAGCGCTCGCTGTTTTGGGTGGTGACCAGGAAGATCTTCGGCGCGAGTGTGGTTGCGCATCAGCATGCTTTGGAAAGTGGTTGGAAGTCTCTGAGAGCCCACACGGGAAGAGCAGCGCGCCACCTGACGAACTTCAAGACCGGATGATCCATGAAATGTTGCATTGATGAGAAGCTTATGGCTGCCTTCAAGTCTCCCTTCAAACGTCACCCAAAAGCGGGCTTGTGTTTCCGGGGGCACACCCCGCCCCTTAAAAAGCTCAAGTCTTGGAGGGCATCGCGCAGTTACTGATCCGAGTCGCAATTGGCCTGCCATGCTGGCGGAAGCAGTTTGCAAACTTGGATGAAGGAGTGCCCTGGCTCATTGCTGATACGCTTGCGGCTGGCCACGAGCCCCGCGAACTCTTGACCCAAAGTTTCGGCCCGAATTGCCGGCGGCACGGTGCGGGAGCGGTGCGCACACAGTGGCTCGCGCCTTCACCGCGTGCGAAACAGGAAGAGGGCTGTCCATCAGAACCCGTCCTAGGTTTGGAAGGTGTCCCTTTCGAAAAGTGGTATGAACCCCACTAAACCCAGGCACGCTCCTATTAAGATATTTTGCGGGCCCCTCAATACCTTTACTGGCACACTTGCGTCGTTCTGGCGAACAAAAAACGAGCTACGTAGCTCCCTTGCTTGGGCATCCGATCTTTCTTTCGAGGCTTGCGACTTGTGAGAAAAGGGTGTTGCTGTTGGAGTTGGGCCCTGCAAGCAGGCTTCTTCTTTTTACGGAGTTTTGGGGTGCAAAGCGAGGATGGAAATGCAGGTTGAGAAGTCTGTTTGGGTATGTTTGCTTTCAACGTGTTCAGCCTCAACCTTTCTGAGCCACCCAGCCAGCAAGTGTCTCGGCTAAATTCAAGTGGTTTCGCGGAAAGCCGGCTTTGCACCTGTCGGATTGATGATGAGCTTATTCCGGTCAGTCTTCTTACTTCAGGTTTGCCACTCTTGTCATCATGGTCTGTAGTCATCCACAAGTGACCATTGGTCATTCATTGAATGTCCAGGCAGGAGAAGCACTTTGAGAACATTACCGTGTCCAAAACATATGCCGCTGGGTTGCAAGAAGCGGCCACCACTCCAGTGTCCCAGTATGCGTGGTCCATCTCCCTACCCGAGCTTTTGGACATACATTCAAGTTGATCACACGCAATCCGAGGTGTTTTTTATCGTCTTTGGAGCAAGCCAGGTGCTTTCTGTGCGCCTGTTTTTTTTCACTAGCTAAAGGTCAAACCTGATAAATCCAGGGAATCGACCGGATCTCACCTTTCGGTTGGTCATCTGAATGTTTGGATCCCCATTAGCCATGGTTTCAGGTCCATTGGGAAAGAAAATATGCATTGGGTGGCAAACTCAAACGGAAGCCAATGAACATGCATTTTCACATTCCGTTCATTGTATTCACATACCATTTATTTGTGCTGTGTGTTCAGGTCAGCACATGTGCTAAATTTGCACAACCCAAGATGTCACAGAGCCGAATCGCATCAATGGAGTGTGTCAAAATAGGCACCCTTAAAGCTGTCCTCTTGGATGCCTTTTTGCAAACCATCTACTTGCGGTACCACCCAGAACCATCTCCCCACATTCGTGCCGCCAAGCTTTTGCTTTGTGGTCTTGCCTTTGTGTGATTGCCCAAAGTATCAACTCTGGCTGATGGCACCGCGCTCTTTCTGCAAATGCGAATGGCAATGACGCATAAATCCCATATCTGCCAAACGAAGGCATCACTTGTTTTTACAACGCAAGCCATCACTCCCCAGAAAAGAGAAACAAGAAAAACAAAAACAGGAACAGGTGTTGTTACTGTCCCGCTTTGGGTTTCAACTGCGTGCCACAAACCCCACATTGACACTCAAACCCAGACCTGCACATATCTGAACGTGTCAGACTCCTTGGGCTGCTGCATGGATGTCCGGATTTTCGATCCCCACCCATCTTCAGTAATCTGACCATGGGGGGGAACAGTAGAATTCCTTTTGGTTTTCCTTAAAACTAGTCAGAACTGGTCTGGCACCCTAAACACATCGAGGTTACACCCCGCAACGCCATGACGTCCATGTACCGCCTCAAAGAGATCCCCGTGGAGAGCCGGGGCCCCGCACGGCGCCAACCCCGAGCCTTGGGAGTTCAAACCACGGGATTAAGGGCACGAACCCCAGGTACCCCAGGTCCACCGGGGCTACAACCTGCCAAGTTGGTTGAACATCCAAGGGGATATCATGGTTGTTGTGGTGAAACATCTTACATTTTTGTTTATTGTGGTTGAGTGGTTGAACATCCAACCACTTAACTGCCAATTTTTCGAGTTTGCTCCCCTTGCAACGTCAACCAAGATATGGGGAGCTGGGGTGGAGCTAGCGAATGCTATGGGTCCGCTGGGGGATCCGAGCCTTATTTCAAGCTTTGGAACGGGCAAGTTTGGAGAGTGTTTTCTGTTGAGATGCAAGCATTCTACATTCGAGACAAGCCCAGATGAGGGGGCAAGTGTTCCACGGATAACCCTTCTTTTAGTCGGCACCGTGCAATGTAAGGAGAAAGAGTAGGATCACACTCCCCTTGAGGGGACCGTGCCAAAAACACGCCAACCCCCAAAAACACCCCCTCTGAGGGACGGCTAAAATATATCAAAGTATCAATACAAGCATTGGTTCGTGGGTTCCCCTCTTTCGCAGACACAAGAACTGTCAAAGTCGCAATTTACGAGTCATGCAATTCAAAAAAAACCGTTCAATATTATTGTTGTTCTTGCAGTTCAAAAGTACAAGGTGCGAAATAAATATGGAATTACAATTAATGAATTGATTTTAACTAGTAAAAGGTAATTCTGAATGTATTAAAGTACAACAGTGCTGGAATACCCCCCCCCCCCCCCGGAAATGACTGGTGGCGGTGAACCTGCGCAATCGGCAGGTTTAGTTTTGGTTTAGAATTGGCGTAGGCTAAAGCAGTATCCGGGATCCGGGGGTCTGGGAAAAAAGTGGTGTAAGAGGGGGTAGATTAGTGAGCACCTCCGTATGCCAGTCGCATCTCGGCTTTGGATGGCATGGAAGGGAAACCACGCGCTTGAAATCACACGTGGTTTCATTCCTGAAGGGAACTACTGTGGGGTAATTATCTGCCATGGGTTTTTCCTACCTGTTGCCTTTCGTGTGGATATGTGAACAACCTGAAGTGTCGTTGTTTGAGGGTACGCTTTTTTTTTCTTCTTTTTTTTTCTGGGACACGAAGGCCAAGCCAACTTGTTTGTTTTTTGTTTTTGTCGTTGTTTGAGGTTGAGGGTGCCCTTTTTGGGTTGATTTTTTCTGGGACACCAAGGGCAAGCCAACGTGTGTGTGTGTGTGTCTATGTGTCTATGTGTCTATGTGTCTATGTGTATATGTGTCTATGTGTCTATGTGTCTATGTGTCTATGTGTCTATGTGTCTATGTGTCTATGTGTCTATGTGTCTGTGTGTTTGTGTGTCTGTGTGTCTGTGTATGTGTGTTTTTTGGGGGCGGGGGGGGTGGGCATAGAGACAAGCTGTTGAGTGCTGGGTTCCCCCTGTGCTTGAGCCCCAGGCTACGACCAGATCTTCATTCTGGCGGATGCCTCCCAGGGAGTTGACCGCGCTGACGAGCAAACCGTGGCCATGGCGATTCGGCCGATGAATCGAATGTCAGACACTTGGGTGTGGCTCAAAATGAAACAGGAGGGGCAAACCGCAGGTCTTGGTCCATGTTTCCAGTTACCAGGGTTCCATTTTGGTACCGGTTTTTTGAACCACAGCCACTTAAGTCAGAGTAACGAGTGTGAGCGGCCAAATTATGGCTAATTGTTGTTTTCCTAGCATCATGACATTTGGCCTTGCGTTTGACTTTGGTTTTTCCTCAAAAGTTGTTGGCGGGCGCACATCCGAAATGCCAGCGATGTCCATTACAGGGTCTCCGATTCAGAATCATCATGATCGCATGAATCAGTGTGTTTTGCCAAGCGGGTTCGACCCTTTCGGTCCGCTTTCGGAAGGATCGCGCGTGCAAGCTTTGAGTCAATGTCCGAAGGGAAGGACACTTTGACACAGAGGTCCCTGCGGTCACCTCCTTTCAATCAAAAGTGCGGGTGGGGAGCAGTTTTTTGGTTGGGCTGTCTGGAGAAGTTGACTTAGAGTTTTTGTTTACCTCTTATTTTAGCCAAAGGACTTTCATAATTGGAAGCTAGGCCCCAGTAGTGCCCTGCTACCCTTTTTTTGAGGGAGGATTCCCCTACTAAAGTCGACGTACCCTTATTCTATCCTCTCTACTGGAGGACCTAGATGGCCCTGAAATCCAGGCCCATCAGATCGCCCAAGGGTTGCTTAACGTTTATGCTTAGGCTCGATTGGTGTCGTTTCTCAGAAACCCGAAAGAAATGGAAGCCCCATTTGGCACCCGGCTGTTCATAGCCAGGTGGCTGCATGTGTGGACGTTTGTTGCAAAGATGCGAGAGCGGGGTGAGAGGTTGCTTCACCCCCCCCCTTGAGAATTTGGGTGTCAAACAAGAAATCTTTCCATGTTTCTCATTTTGTCACGCACTCACCCGAGACTGGACAGCGAAACAGGAACCCCAAAACGGATCTGCCCCAAACTTCCTTTGGAAGAGGCGGTTCTCGTTGGGTTCCATGTTCATTTGGAGACTAGGGTCCCCAGTAGTGCCCTTTTACCAACTTTTTTGGGGGAGGGTTCTCCTACTAAAATAGACTACAGAAAACAGGGTGCCCTTATTCTATCCTCTCCACTGGAGGACCTAGTTGGGTACCACGTTCATTTGCAGAGTATTTTGAGAACTTTCCGCACCGGACGGTGAGCAACCCGCCCAAAACCGCCTTCTCCGTCAGGTGCTTCAGATGAAGTCCCTCATGGAGCAGCGAAATTCGGAGCAGGCCAATGGCTGGTCGCTGGTGTGACATTCGCCTCCTAAGCCGTGTGGAAGCAAATGGCTTTTCCATCGAACCTACAAGACTTGGCTCCCAGCCATTCCCTTAGCTTTGTAGCTTTTTAGTATTTAGTGGTGGTGTCCATTCAACCCAATAAAAGTTAACTTTTAGCTGGGGATCTGAGGGCAGCCCAGAAAAGGTTAGGGCTTTGCAAGCCGATTTGGGCCTGCGGCTTCCTGACATGACCCAGGGTCCCCGTTTGTTTGCAGATACCCATTCCGCACGTGAAGAGAAGTGGGAGGCTCGCGACACCCCCTGTCAGCATGTCGGATGGGTGCTAGTGCGAACACTCTTGAAGAGAACCATTTGGGTGTTTTTATGACTCTTGGCCCCTTGCAATGCAACTTTGGCTTGTAAGCGAAACACTCCGGATATGTATTTCTATATGCTCAATTTCATGTCGTTTCCCTTTCAAACATGTCGCCAAAAAGGTTCCTTTGACACACTGTCAGGTTGGTTGCACGCTGTTTCTCAAGAGCAGGCGTGTTGCCAACAGTTTGAGAGAAGCACCGGTGGATTCCCCAGGTGTTCAGAGCCATCCGTTTCTTGAGAGTTCCAAAGAAGATGTTTCGCTACCCCAACTACACGGGGCAAAGTTGAGTTTTCCATTTTTGGCCCCCGTCCCCCATTCAAAGCAAAAAGTCAAGAAAGACAGGGTCAATCGACGCCCGAGACCGCCCCCCCTTCCTCTCCAACCGTCATGGCATTGACTTGGCCTCACTTGGCAAAAACTGTTGGGGTTTGGTTGGCTGTATTTGGTGGGTCGGGTTCCGGAAAACGCTTGGCCGGATAGCTGTAATAGTCCATCCTTGAGGTTGTTTCGACCACAATTTCTAGACCAGGAGGACACGGCCCGTGTCATGAGCACCAGAATTCCATTTAAGACTATTTTTCTTGGTGGCTCCCAGCCATCCGGTTCCTTTGCCTTTTAGCTTTTTAGTGTTTACTGGTAGGTTTCATTTAACCCACTAAAAGTTAAACTTTAGCGGGATCTGAGGGCAGCCCAGTTTTGACACGTATTGTTGCAACAACACGCCTGTGGCCCCCCTTGGATGGAGGCTAGGGTCTGTGTGAACAAGTTATGCAGCCAACCCTCCGACGACCCCCCCGCGCTTTTGGGGGCACGATTTGCACATCATTTGCGTTGTTTGATTCATGTCCTCTCAAACACCATCGCCAGCCTTTTGGGCACCACCTTGCCAAGCCCTAGCGATCCTTTTATTTTTGCTCAACACCAAAAGGTAAAATGGAGGTCATAGAAGCTGGCCGGCCCAAAAACATCAATTTTACCATAGGTTTGCTTTTTCTCGATTTTGCCTCCCTCAAATTCACCTTCGATTTCAAGTTCATTTACTGAAGCTCAACCACTCATCCAAGGTGGCCCTTCACATAGGGGATTCTACCACTCCCCATTCTTTCCGGAGCCGCTACTTCGCAGATATTTTTCTTGGGTCCGGTCGAGGATTTCCAGCCCCTCGTCGAGATCTGCACCCCCACGGCAGAAGAGCAGCTCTCGCAGATTGGCGCGGGCCCAAAACAGAGTCGTGTCTCGGATACGTGCAAAATAGTTCAGGCAACCCCACTATTCCACAATTTTAGCCTACAATTGGTGGTTTGGATTGGTGAACAGTATTTGGGTTCAACCTTTTGAAGCCAATTGGGGAAGACACCCCTGCCCCTAACGTCCAAACCACCAAACCAATCAACATCAACTAGTGGATGGTGACAATTGGTGGTTTGGAGTTGTTTGGTGACTTGGATTTCTGGTTCTTGAGGTCAGCTGAGAAACTATTCCTACCCCACCAAGAAGCACACACAACCTCCCTTGCCATGACAGGAGTCTACCAAAAGAAACCTGTGCCATGTGTGTTGGTGGGGGTAGCGGATGCGACCAACCATTTATGCGACGAAGCATGCTTCATTTGGACTCCGCTATTGTACTTGTAATTAGAATTCGAAAACTCATCTATTCACTTCTTTGGCTATAAGCATATCACAGGTGTTGACTATCGTGATTATACCACCTATAGAGAAATCTGTACTGATCCAGTTGCCACCGTTGTATGTAACCAAACATGTTCCATTTGGTATTTTCAGGGTGGTTCCCGTTCCCTTGGTTACCTACTACAAGAGTGACTGGATCCAGTGGGATTGCTTATTTCACGTAACAAAAAGTCAGCTCCTATTCAGCTGGGCCAATCCATTGAGGAAGTCAAGGAACCAACGAGCTTGTGCTTCCTTTTTCGATGCCCGCCTTGCCACAGTTCATTTCTAAGATGGTTTAGATGACGCCTAGTTGCTTTGTTGCAGCCGCTTGGGGTTGGTGCCTTTCAACTCGAGAACAAGCGCTTTCGTACCCTAGCCGCAGTGCTTTCCAAAAAGTTGAGCGTTGTCTTTCGCAAGGGGCCTATGCACTGCCATTTGGCAAGGATGCATGGTTGTCATGTTTTGACGCTATACGTGTTCGGGGCATTTCTCAAATGAAAACCCCACATGTTCTGGACAATGACACAGATGTCTGCCAGTTTCATATCCTTACTTGCAGGTGTCCATTTGGAGCTAATGGCTTCTTTTTTTGTATGGCAGGGTCCGCAGAATCGGGACGTCAAGTCGCTTAGTCCAGGCATGAAGAACATGATCAACACCACGCTTCTGGTGTCCGGTTCTCAGGTGGGTTCTGAGAACTTCTGGCAGCTTTCTTGGTTGGAATCCCCAGCCCCTGAATGGGATTGGGGGGGGGGAAGAAAGGTCTGCAGTATGGTTGGTCCATTTATGGTAACCCATTTTCCCTGTGGGGAAGACTAGATAATTCAGATAGATGGAGTTGGGGGACCCCCTTAAGGTAGGGGGGATTGTTGGATCTGAAGCTTTCTTCTTGGGGACAATGTCACCATCCAGCAACATATGTAATGTTCCCGATAACCTGCATTTCACGCTGACCAATAGCCAAGCTGGGGCGGAACCGGCTACCTCGAGAACGCGTGAGCAAGTCAGCTTGGGATGGCTTCTCCATCACAACCAGTGAGTACTTGCGCATTTGAGGCTTTCAAACGGCCTTTGAAGCAGCTTATTCTTGTACCCATTGTTGCAACCATGTGTCTCTAGGAGGAGCCCAAGGCCCCGGCTTCGTGTGGTCTATGGAGTTCGGATTCGTCGCAAAGCGCGCCTTGCTTGACTAGGTCCCCCCCAGTGCCCTTTGACCAACTTTTTTTGGGGAGGGGTCTCCTACAAAAAAGGCCTACAGACAAAAAATCAGGTACCCTTATTCCAACCTCTCTACTGGAGGACCTAGTTGAAGAGCGACAAAACCCCAAGATGATCACTGAGAACATCCGCCTCGGTTTACCCAGCCAAAGGTCAGAATCGCACATTCAGATGGTCGCACTTAACCTGCCTTCCTCCCCCTGCTCTTTCCTTCTTGTATTTGCCAGGCAAATGTGGTACTGTTTGCTAAAGTTTTCCAACTCAGCTGCTTGTTGCAAACTAACACACATGCAGATTTGTTCTTTGCTGTTTGGCGGTTCGTTTCTCATGCATGTTTGGTCTTTACATTTGACCTTTGCCATTCTTTGCCGCAGCGGATGTTGGCGTGTGTGTGTGTGTGTGTGTGGGTGTGTGTGTGTGTGTGTTTGATTGCAACTTGGGATCGAGCACTCCATATAATAGATTTATTAGGTATATGTATATTAATATGTGTCATTTCCAGAGTGAACTAATTGGTCCTTTGTGGTTTCACAATTTGTCCCCAGCATTTAGCAAACAGGTAACTTTGGGGAGTCTAAGTCTGCAGGTACGGACTACCCGCATCCCTGCGTGCCTCAGTGGTCAATCGGTAATCATGTCCTTCCTAGGTTGCGTGGTATTTATAAACTACACATTAATCTAAATACATTTAACACGCTTGAAAAGCAAGCTGAAACTCACACAACCTTGACATCTATCTCTCTCCATATATATATATATATATGTATGTATGCATACTGAGGGGGTACCATAATATGTACATATATATATAGATATACACACACATACTTCTACATATATATATATATTGTTCTACATATATATATATATATACATATTCATATGCTCACCTTAATCTCTATATACCTTTCATAATATAGATATATATATATATATGCATACTGAGGGGCAGGGGGTGCGATAATACATATATATATATATATACACATATATATATATATACGTATATATATATATATTCACATGCTTTGCTTTTCAGCGAGGTCCAAAGCGCTGGCCATGGTGGCCATCAGTGCGCCTTTTTTCTTGCGGATCGAGCTTAGCTTGGGCTCATCCCCAGCCCAATCGTCGAATTGGGGGAGGGGAAAAACGACCGGAGATCTCCATTTTTATGGCTCTCCGTTTTTGGTTGTTTTTGTTTTTGTTGCTTCAATGTTTTTATTTTATTTTTTTCGGGGAGACGAGATAAATGGAATGGGATCGACCCAAAGCCTGACATGAGCCACAATCAAAACCCGGGTAAATGAATATTGGTGAAGGACGATCTCAGCATAAATAGCTGAGGATATCCGCCTTCCTAATTATTCACATGGTTCTGGGTAGACCATTTTATTACCGGGTTTTGATTGTGACTCACATGTCTATGGGCGGCAATCAAGCCATCCCTCAACGCTATGGATTTGTTTGTCGACTCTCATACCTCGCTTGCTTAAACCGAACCAGCGCTTTGAAGCAAACATGTCATTTCCCCTGGGAAGTCCATTTTAAGGCATGGGCCCGTTGGACCTGTGTCTAACCATGTGTTCTCCATACCGCCTAACCATGTGTTCTTTGGCTTGCCTTACCCGTGCGAGCCGTAGGTCCCCCAGTAGTGCCCTTTTAGCCTTTTTGGTCGCCAGGGTTCCCCCTATAAAATAGACCAAAAACAAAAGTTGGTACCCTTATTCTAACCTCTCAAATCTGGAGGACCTAGTAGAGTAGGTTTTTCCTGGGTTCGAGGTACCACACACCATGGCGTTCTCTCGGACTTGCTGTCCGCGGACGGGAACAACATGGACATCATGGACCTTGCCGTGCCTTTGTCCGAATTCGTGTGGCAGAATTGGCCGAGAGAGAGTCCTTCACTGCTTGGGTCTGGGCATTCACTGCTTGGGTCTGGGTCAGATTTGCAGGGGACTCCTCCACCCCCCCGATTCAGGGAAACCAACTAGCAGGGATACAGGGGGAACCAGGGATACGGGAGGATTCCCCCGTTTGAGATGGGAAATAATGCGGGAATCCCCCCCATATCCCCGCTTCCTCCGACTCCCCACTTGTTCGTTTGTCCAACCTAGGGTTGCCCTTCAAAACCAACTCAAAAAGGGTACCGTACACACAGGACATACCTAGGTATGGCAGTGGGCATCATCTACATTTTGTTTTTTTTTTGGCAAAGCAATGAGGCCAAGCTATGAGTCTTCATTTGCAAGAAAAAGCCATTG
>CAUJNA010002824.1:212974-242974 GCA_963377175.1 Effrenium voratum | reverse complement strand
ATTTCAATACAGCCTACATCAGCAGGTTTCCCGTATAATTTTCAGTAACCCAACCCTTTGATTTGTGAGACGAAGGGCCTACGTGCAACACGCTTCTCCGAACGCTGTCCGTCAACTGCTATGTCAACAATCCTTCAGAATCCCACTTTGATTCATCTGAAACTATAATTGTGAAGCAGCTTCAAACTTATGACTTGCGGAATATATATGTATATATAATCAGAAAGCAAGGTCCTGAGCGGTGGGTTTTTCATATAACCACTTTTGCCCCTTTTGTGCTCTGAAACCACAAAAACCTCGAGTATATATATATATAATATATATATACTTCAACATCCTTTATCGTGCACCTTGCACCCAGTTCGCAGGCATGGTCTTATTCAGAGGGTTTCAGTTGACACGCAATGCACGGAACAGCGGCAGGGCACAACTATCCGCTTGGGAAGCTCGTGCCAGGTAGAGCTTGGTGAATGGGCACCACATTGGGATGGATACGTGTTCAGCTTGTAGACCCCTATTTCACCTCCTAGGTTGCCATGTGTATCTTAAAACTGGGCGATATATGTACATTATATATGCGTATACATATTTATATATATATATATATATGTATTTCATACCGTTATACGCATCTACATACGCGTACACACATGAATGTACATATCAGTAAGAACTAAATTAGCGAACCGATACACACATAATTGGATCAATAAGTACTTAATACCCCAACTATTCAATGGCATGAACAAATAAGTGAGACATATATATATATACATGAATAAATAACTAGATAAACAAATAGATACCACAATTGAATAACGAACTGAAACCTAAGTAAACAACAACATGTCGATACAACACAGTCAAATAAATGGTTGTATAGGCACATATATATATATATATATACAAACACCTAAATAGAACACTGTTTTAATACATGCATGAATTAGAATAGATAAGGAAGCAGTGACTACATGAATGAATTATTGATCGAATGCATGAAATGAATGAATGGATTTGTAGGCATGATTGAGGGAGTGAGTTAATTAGTGAATGAGTGAGTGAGTGAATTAATGAATGAATGAATAAATGAATCAGTTTACAATAAATACACAAATGACATGAATCAACACATACACTTATAAGTGAGCAACAAGTGACTTGATGGATCAATTATATATATATATACATACTGCCAGCCCCAGTTTTGTTCCCGAGTTTTGAAGGGTTTCGACCTGCTGGTCGTTGTGCAAAACATCCTCTATGGTCCTGAGTTCCGAAAAATGGGCGCCAGGCAGAGTCAGAAGAAGCTTTCACGCGTCAACGTCGAAGCTGTCGAGTAGAGGCTAGACTCAGAGAGCTCCGGCGCTGCGCTGAGGTTTGGAAGCGCCAGACCCGGCCAAGGCAGCAAGCCATTGCCAAGGGTGGGCAAACCGGGGCTTAGGGTGGGCGTAGGGGAAACCAAACCGGTGCAAACCGGTGGGAAGTCATGGGGAAACCCACCAGTACAGCAACGGGGGGCGGGATGAACCTAGCCAGGATTATTTGCCTAATAAGCATGGGCATCATCCAACTTGGGTGAGCCATTTTTTTTTCTTTTCTTTTTAATGAGGGTTGATTTATTGAGGGCAGACGCATCATAGTGGCTCCTTGGTGCCATGAATGATGTGCCATCCCCTTCCCTTGGTTTTCAACTTGACTTGTGAAAACTTCCCATGGTTTTCATTTCCCCACCTGGGGTTTCCAATAAGCAACTGACAAAATCGATTCCATTCTGCCGGATCCTTTCGTCGTTTTTGTCGGTGTTGCTCTCAACTCCAGAGCAAAGTGAATACCCTGTTTCCCCATGGTTTCCCCATGGCTTCTTTATGGTTTCCCAGTAGTCAGCTCTGAGTTTGTCTATTCCTGGGAGGACATGCTTCGAGCTTCCCGCGCGGTGAGCCCACCCAAATGGCCGTCCAAGCAAAATGTTGTCCGTGTTTCATGAGACGTTTGCAGGACTCTGCGAGGCGACTTGTATCTATAGACCAGCCCCTGGAGGAAGAGAGGGAGAGAGATAGAAGCGACAGGCAAAATTGATGATGCCCCTATCCTTGTGTGTGTGTGTGTGTTTTGTTTGTTTTTTTGGATTTGTTTCGTCATCAATCAATCAATCCGATCTGTTTATGATCTCATTGAATTTGCGAGAACACCACTGCACAGAGGTGAAAGGGCAAATGTATGTCCATGAATGGATCCGCGAATCATGACTGAAGAATCCGGCAACAAGGATCCTTAGGGCCTACAAGCAGCGTTTGAAAATCATGTGGGACAGTTTGTTTCAGCACCAATTCTGCGATACTAAGGGAACCCTCTTTGGATTGATACTTGCCACTTGGCACAGTGTTTAAAAAAAAAAAAAAAAAAAAAAAACTCTGTAGGGGTCCTTGGAATCGGACGGGGAGGTCTCCATTTTCCTGGCCGCACATAGGCTCCCTCAGGCTCCAATGGAAAGTCTTCCAATGGAAAGCCCTGGGAGCTCTACTCTTATCACATTGTCGACAAAATCCTGCACCACTTGGAATAAATGAAGCCCTAAAACCAATGAGACAAGCACCGGCCACCAATCCCAACTGGTGCGAAGCGGCTTTTGTCCCACTCGGGGCCAACAAGCGCCAGGCCGGACATGTCAGGCGCGGAGACTCGGAGACTCGCTGACTCGCTCCGCACGCGAAGCCACCGGGCCGACCAAGGGAAACCCGAACGAGTTGGTTGAAACGACTTCTCTAGGTCCCCCAGTAGGGGCCTGGTACCAACGTTTTGGGTTGGGAGGGTTCCCCTACTAAAATTGACGACCGAGAAAAAGTTGGCACCCTTATTCTAACCTCTCTACTGGATGACCTAGTTTTTGTGGCTTGGTTCCCGTGGTCGACAAACATGTTTGAACATGTTTGGACTTTTGTTTTAAGGGATTGACATATCCCACGTGCTTGGTAAGGAAGCAAGGTGGAAATAACTTGGCCTAAGCCCGGTGCCGGATGCTCCCCCACTCAACCCGTGTATCAGGATTGTAAGAAACATCTAGAGTATGCTTGTAGCCAAGTTGATCGCCAATGAATTACACTTCGTGGGAAAAAGATGCCAGGCTCGATATGTTGCTTCAAGGCCGCTCTCGGAGGTTCGTTCGGCCCGCAGACAGATAGAGAGACAGAGAGGCAAGCAGGCGCACAGGCAAACAAGCAGACAAGCAGCCGAGCAGACGAGCAGACAGACAGGGACAGAGCCAGAAAAGAGAGGTGGCGACAGCCAGACACAAAACTTGGTGGCTCCCAGCCATCCCCTTAGCTTTTTAGCCTTTTAGTGTTTCTCCGGGGATATCCATTTAACCCACTCAAAGTCAGCCCAGATAAGACACTGCAAACAAGAGGACTTCCATTTGCTTAAGAATATTTTCTACTTTTCCCTTGTTGGTTTTAAAGGGAATCTATAGAGATAAGACACTGCAAACAAGACGGAACAGACAGACAGGGCAGACAGCTTAATCTCCAATTTCCGCAGGGGATTCCCGCGATCTTCGCCTCGGCTCGCTGGAGGCGGGCGGACAGGAGTGCGCCAGCTTTTTTTTGGCGAGGCCCATTAAAAACAAAAACGTGTGGCCACGGGGGCAAGCAGTCCTGTCCATAGGTGTCCTTTTTTGTTGTTTTGGTAGACGTTTTGGTAGAAATGATCGATGGCGATTCCTGGTTTACCTGGTGGTTTAATCATCTACCAGGGCCATCTATTTACCCTAAAGGGACACCTGTGGTCCTGTCGTTCACTTGGGTTCCCAACGTTAGAACATATTGTTCACCTCCACCATGGTCTATGATCATGGGGAGAGGTCACCTCTTGCAACGCATCAGTGCATGGAAGTGAGGCGCGCCCAACTACTATGCTACTGTGGATGGACGAAATCCTGCACCAAGTGGAAAGGGTTTCAACCATTGTTTCTTAGATGGTGCATGATTTCGTCCATCCACAGTAGCTCTCCAAAGGAGGCCATCTTGTCTGGTACTTTGGTCCCACCTTCTTGGTCAGTGGAAGAGCTGGAGGATCACGGCCTGATTCCTTGACACATGTACCGACGGTGGGCATTTCTTCACCACTAGTTTGCAAACCCGAATGTCCTGTTGGGTTGCCCGTCCGTGGGTCAAAACCAATGGTACCATTTTGGGGTACCATTTTGGGGTAGAACCTATTTTAGTGGGGATTGGGATGTTCACTGGGGGTACGGGATTTTGACCCTTGGCCACATAGGCTTTACGGATCTTTGAAGTTAGAGACCTCTCCAAATGGTTGGTTCCTTTCCGTTTCGATCCCCTCGCAACCATTTCATTTGGAATTTTGCCACAGGCTCCACTTTTGTCATCTTCCAAAGGCAGCAATGTTGTCTTCCATTTGTTGTTTTTTTTAGTTGTTATTTTCCCTGTTGGTTTTAAAGGGAATCGATTTCACTAGGTGAAATATGTTTATTTTTGCCAGGGGTCTTAACCAAATGAAAGAAGTTCTCGGGAACTGTGGGGGGGTTGACTTTCTCCTCGCAAGGTCGCACGGTCCGTTTTGCGAAGATTGGGATATCATGGCCAAGGCCTCAACAGGTGGAGGTTAATGTGCGAGGTGATTGCTGGTCAGGTTCCATGTTAGTGGACAGGAGGGGGTATCTAGCCATAGTGGATTTTTGGAAGCATGTGGCTTGGCTTTCAGCGCCCTGTTGTTGAGGCTTTCCATGTTTCTTTGGTGTATTTTGCCAAGGGATGTTAGGACTTTAACTTTTGCCAACGAATTGGTTTTCCGTATTCAATCACAAAACGATAAACTTTTGGCAGGGAGCAGAAAGCAATTGAGAATTGGTCTACCAGTATGTGTTCCTGTTTGGATGTGGTTCAAAATGAGCTACTCTTTCGTCGGAAAATTGCACACTGAGAAAATATTCATGCCCCGATAAGAAAGTGCCTATGATCTAAAGGGCCCCCAATCAGACAAGTCATACCCAAATGGATATTATGCTGTTTAGTAGGGAACAACCTTATACCCGCGTGGACATAGATCGAATGTCCACAAACAGGTCCCCTGCCTCCTGCGTAACGCGGCGAACGCCCCGCCCAGTCCGGCTTCGCAGCAGATGGCTCTGAGAAGCTGTGCGGGCCAGAGGGAGCCATCGGGTTTTCCTCAGCTTTCCGTGAAGGATTGGCAACACGTGTTGGGTGGGGAAATAAAAACAACAGCCCTGAAACTTAAAAACATTCCGGTGTTAAACACAATCTTGTCTAGGTCCCCCAGTAGCGCCCTTTCTCTCCCCTTTTTTGGGGGAGGGTTCTCCTACTAAAATAGACTACAGATAAAGGGTACCCTTATTCTAACCTCTACTGGAGGACCTAGTTGTGAAAATCTCTAGTTCAACCGGAGTTTCCTCATCGGGACTGTTTACGCCCCGCGCTTCGCCCCGTCCCGGCCATTTGAAAGCGGACGTCCCTAAAACTGAAACGACCGACGAACAAATCTCCCTCACACCGCGAAACACAAGCAACCGCGTGCCTCATATTCCGGCTCAACGAAATCAGCCAAAACTTGATCGAGAAGGGCATTTTGATTATGCCTGTATACTTCAAATTAATGATAGTATTGATGCTAGTATGTATGCTTTTAGCATGACGCTTTTGCTTTTGCTTGGTTTTTGCATGGAGCAGTACACTGCATTAGGCAACGAGTTGTTGTGTTTACGACGTTG
This sequence comes from Effrenium voratum, assembly GCA_963377175.1. Classification (NCBI taxonomy): domain Eukaryota; class Dinophyceae; order Suessiales; family Symbiodiniaceae; genus Effrenium; species Effrenium voratum. The sequence continues at coordinate 237,228 of CAUJNA010002824.1, read as the reverse complement.
CGGACTTTGACGGTGTTTTGTCCAGTTTCGAGCCAGTTTTCTGATTTCATTTGTACCTTTCAGCCCCTGGAGCCGACTTTACGCCAGAGTCAGTCTGCTCCACTCCCTGGCCAGTGATTCTAACTGCAAAAAAAACAAAAAAACGTGCTGCAAATGGCCGGTCAAATCTTGGTTTCCCTGTATTTTTGTGACAACCCACCAGGTGTAGGGAGTTCTGGAACCTCCGGCATACTCCGGCCAACTCGTGAACAATATCTTGACCCAAGCTCCTTGTTCAATGGTTCAAGATCAAGGGCCTTCCAGACTGCGTTGCATGACTGTTTGTTTGGTCGTGCTACATTGATACATACACGTGCATGCACTCTCAGAAACATGTTTCCTTGTTGCATGTTACAGACATACACCACACGCCTGGAGGCGCAAACCCACACACACACACACCTGCACGCAAGAACAGCCTTCAACCGTTGCGCATTGCCTGTTAGGCTTCAGGCATTGAACAAACCGGCAGATTGGACAAGGCATGCATCCTTGTCCAATAGGATTGCAGTTTCTAACCGGGGCTTGTTCACTATGTTGGTTGGATGGTGGGGCGTCACGTGATTGGATCAGCTATTGGGGACCTGTGTGGTTTGATTTGTTTTTCAAAAACAACATTTTTTGCCAGCTGTTTCAGAGAGTGTCTACATTGTACCAGGCAAATGTGAGGTGCGTTTGATCGGGGATCCTGATCTGAGGCCGGACTTATCCGAGCACAAGAATTTGGCGGCGGAGGACTGACATTTCACGTTTCTCATCCGGTGGGTGTGTCGCTTTTAAGGTTGGACCCTCAAACAATGGCTGGGTTTTCCTGGCGGTTTCCCTTCAACACACAGGGGTACCATCAACAAAAAGACGCACCCATGTAAGTTTCAGGGGCATCGGGTATGGGGTTTGCCTGGGTGCACAATGTACCACCAATGTAAAACAATAGTTTGCGAATTATCCTGAAAGCAAAGCAGCTGGCTGACCGGGTTTTGCAACTACTTGTCCCGCCTCCCGCTTTCATCGAAAAACCGGGTCCTTGGCGGAAGCTTATGGCAAATAGTTGAATGTTGGGATCGCGCATGCGGAGAAGTGCCAATGAGTGTCCGCAACCGCGCGTGGTGTTTCAGCCGTCAAGGTGGAGGTTTTCTGAGTTGCCCTGGTACTTGCTGCGGTTTTTCTTTAGGCAGGCAAGGGAATGATGGAGAAATGAAAAAGCCCCCCCCAAATGTTAACTTCAGTCAAAACCCAGGGACCGTACTCATCAAGGGACACCCGAGGGCAAGCAACTTGGCGCTTACTTCGGTTGCCCGCCCCTCGCACATGCAGAGGCGGACAGGTCCATGTCTCTTGATCTCAGCGCATTTGCAAACCAAGCTCAAGCCACAAAAAAAGAATGCATGTACATCTCAACGCCATTGTGCGAGGAGTGCCTTTTTGGGTGATCAGCGGCAGCAAATACGTGACCATGGGTCAAAATTAAACCACCAGGAAATGGACCGCAGGTTTCAGTCCTTGGTTCCATTTAGCAGTTTTCCATTTTGGGGTTCGCCTATTTTTGACCCACAGCCAAATGGGGGTGACTCGGATATTGGTAAGTCAGAGCCCAAAGTCCAAAGAAACTTCGCTGGGCCGAAGTTGTCAGTTGACCTCGGGTGTTGCTTCGACCAGGCAAGCCATGATCCCCCGAATTGTTGCCCAAGGGCCAAAAAAAAGCTTGTACTTCGAAGCCTCGGTCACGCTTCGGGGGTATGCCATGTGCAGGTTCCTTACATTCCGGCGGGGGAGTTGACGTGCTTTGCACAGGAACATACCCCGGCCATCGGGTGACTGATTCTTCACTTCGCTTAGAGGTGTCTTCCCTGGTATCGCATTGGGATTTCATCCAACCCCTCGTGCCCCCCAACTTAAGTTTCGAAACGCTGTTGGTCACCCTGGTAGAGCCAAAGATGAATGGGGATGCAGCTTACATGCAATAGATAGCACTTCCATTTGTGCAAGAATATTGTTTTAATTTTCCCCTGTTGGTTTTTGAAAGAAATCCATCACTACTGGACATATGTTGCTCATTTGTTCCAGGGGGCGAACACGCAAATGGAACAGATAGCAAGTTGTTCAGGGAATGAGATCCGATTCCTCTTCAATCCTGTTCGCCATCGCTTTCTGCAGGTCCTGTCAAAGGTACCTGGCCTTTATGACAGACTGAAAGACAGGCGCCTGCGTGGGGCATTTGGCTGTCAAATGGACTCTTGCGTTTGACTCAACCCCCATGTGCCACACATACAACCTTTTTTGCTCTTTAGTTGGGGAAGTCATCATTACCTAGAAAGATAAGCACGACAATTCCAGCCAAATAGCAGCCAGGTGGGTGTGGGTCCAAATTAAACCACCAGGAAATGGACGGCAGGTTTTCGTTTTACCAGGGTTCCGTTTTGCGTACCTATCTTTGACCCACAGCCATTTGGCCATTTCGAGTCATGATTTGTTCCTTGAAATGGTGGGAGCGGCAGACAATTGGTTGGTGGCTTTTTTTTGAGGCCGAGTAGATTCACTGGTATTTTAAATAACATGTTGGCATGCGAAGCATGCGTGCGAGGAGTGGCCGTAAATTCAACATGAATGTGTGTTTTGAGGAGCCCTGGTGCGAGACTTGACTGCAACGGGGACACAACATTAAGTTGGCTTGCGTCTACTCAGCGCAAAAGGGGTACAGCAAAGCAGCTTGAGAGCAGCCTCGGTGTCAAGCTGCGAGCTGATCAATGCGAACCCTTTCTGAATGGTTGAGCCTTTGTAAGCCTGAAATGACGGCGTGCCAAATTGCTCTCATTCCACCACTGCAAATCCAATCCAATGCAATCACTGAGCGTTATCCTTTCCACATGCTTCAGACCCATACGACACCTCTCTTTTTGCCTTGGCGATGAGCATGTTAACCTCTGGGCGGTGGACCGCTCTTGCATTCCGGAGGCTTGTGAGAATGATATAGATTAGTAGAGGTGGATCCCCATCGCTTCTCATATATATATATATACCGGTTCGCTGAACCAACGCTCCTATCCCAGGAGTTTGGTCCTTTTTCATCAGTGTTATGTGACAAAGAGTCCCTGGAAAGAATGGGGAAAGGAAGGCTCGCAGGTTGCTAGCCATTGGTCAAAGGGCTGATGTATGCTGGTGTAGCGTGAATGAGAAGGCTTCAGGCCGTTGCGATTTGCAACATCCGCTGGGGGAACTCGCCAGCATTCAGATTTTGGATGGTTCGCCGGATTCCTTGCATCTCTTTTTGAGGGCACCCCAAAAGGCAAGCCAACAGTTTGCAGGGTCCAAAAAAGGAAAAAGGCACGCCCGTACCAAAGGAAGGGCACAAATAAAATCCACACCTAAGGCATTGAGGCAGACAGTTGTGAACTCGAGCCATTCTCAGATCCAATGCCCCCCGCTCACCTTTGGTGCATTTTTGCTTGGAACTTTTTGCCAACTAATGGGTTTTTCATTACACCACTACTGTAAAGGTTTAACTTTTAGAAGGGGAGCAGAAAGCAACCGAGTCACGTAAGTTGGATGTGACCTCGCGCCCCAAGCTTGGCGAGCAAGTTCGGCTCGTGCCTTACTGGCCCCAAACGAACTCGTCCCCGAACTCCCCAAACGAACTCGAACCGTGTCGGCCAGGAAGACCAAACTCGGCATCACGCTGGCAAGGTGCATCAAGGCAAGGCATACACACACACACACACACCACGCGAGGTGTGTGTGTGTGTGTGTGTCCGTTTCTTCCCAGAAGGACATGTTAGCCTCCAGGTTTCCCTATGGGGCCAGAAGGGGCCTGTCTTCTCGGGTACCTTTTGTTCCCCAAACAGTTTGTCTACGCCAAAGGGTTCTATCGGAAAGAGTTACGGGTCGGGGTAGATCGGTAGATCAGAGTGCTTGCTTTGGGCGGCAGGCTGCGCAGGCTCGCGCAAAAGTTTCCTAGTGAGATGTTCATGCGCAGCTTACACAGGCCCGGGCAAAGTGCTCAGACGAATCTGGTGTCTTTCGAGAGTATGCTCTCGCTGTGGCGCGCGCGAATTCGAAAAACGTTTGATTGGTGAACCCTCTGCGCACTTTGGGCGTGTCAACTGTGGCTGTGGCGCGGTGCAAGTTTGGAACATACAAAGTGAACCCACTGCGCGCTTCGGGTGCATTGAATCGCTCTCGTTGTGACGCGGTTCGGGTTTTGAACGTTGACAAGTCAAGCTTCTGCGGACTTTAGGTGGCTCGGGTCGCTCTCGCTGTGTCGGGGTGCAAGTCGCAAACATCGAAGCACGGGACCTGCAACGATACTCTTGCAAGAGATCTTGTATCCTGGGCAGAGACCTACAGACGATCCATTCTCGGACCTTGCCAAGAGATTGTATGAGCAGAATCAAAGCTCTTGCGCAGGACATGGAAAGATTTTGCTCCAAGTCATTTTGTAGAGGATGCTCCCCACGACTACCGAACAAAGAAATAGTGTACGCGTGGTCTTGCCGAGAAACCCTGCCCAGACATCTTGCGCATAGATTTTGCAAAAGTTCAAAGACCTAGAAAACCCGGAGTGGATAATTTTCGCTTTTTGCCGAAACTACATCAGTTTTAGTCGTTTCCATCACAAAACACATTTTCCTTCAAAAAGCGCCCTTGGGACACCTGCCTAGAACACGGTTCGGCAAAAAACGCCATTGTATCGCCAAAAAACGCTTTTGTATCGGGCAAAAACGCCTCCGCCAGTTTGTTGCATACATCCAAAAAACAAACAGGAAACTTGCCTCCAGGCAAAAATATGATGACCTTCCCTGAAAAAGCAGTTTCCCACGAAAAGGCAGAGAAAGTCGGACTTAGGAAGACCCAGGGAAGTCTTGCAGAGATCCTCCCAAGAGGTCTTGCGTAGGACCTGCAAAGATTTCCTTCAATAGAGGGCGGTCCCTACTCATAGAGGATTGTCTGAGAGATCCTGCGCAGAGAACCTACCAAGTCCTGCAAAGATCTTCTACAGAGATCTCCACGGATCTTGCGCAGGACCTCCCAAGGTTCATGCCGAGAGATGCACACGGATCTTGCCAAGAGATCCTAGCAAGAGATCCTATCCACAGATCCTGCAAATCAAGGAATTTCTACAGAAACAATAGTAGAGAAATCTTCCGCGGAAGCTCTGAGATCTTCCACGTGCAAGGCGTTGCATAGAGATCCTGCGTGCATTTGCTGCTGCGGCTACTTTCCGGCATGCCCAAAAGACGTCCACGCTTTGCGCCATAAGCCACCCTTTCAAGTGCATTGGTTTGAGTATAAAGCAGAAGGGTTCCTTGCCCATCAAAGGTTGCAGGCGCAAGCTTGAGCTGGTGCCCTGCATTGGCCATATTTTAGCCCACCGGGCGCCCGTGCAACACCCTTGTTCTTCTGCAGGCCTATTTGGGTGTCTTTGTTTGGTCTGCATGCTTGGGGCCCCTTTTTTGGAACCCAGGAATAGGTCCACAAAGCCGGGGCGGGGGTGACCTTGACAGTTTTTGTGGTTGGGAACTGCACGGCAGGTTTTCTTGTGGCTGGCATAGGTGTGCTGCAGTTCCTTGTTAATTAGCCAAGATGACCGGATCCGATGCGCTTGCAGGGCAGCATCACGCAGCAAATGTTTTACATCCTGTGAACTACATCGTTGTCACACACACATGTGTATCATTTAGGTTCTTGGCTGCTACTTGTGTGGGTCTTCTTGCATTGTGCGAGGAAGAAGGTGCGTTGCCCCATTCGTCAGCAAATTGTGATTTCCCTTGTGTCAGGGCGAATAGCACGAGCCTTACGCCCATAATTTCTTTGGGTGACTCCAGAACACCTCTAGACTCAGTAGCCCGACGCCTGTTGGGCCGCCAAGCCAAACGGCAACATGGAGGTCAAAAACAGGTTTGGGGGTGGAAAAAGGTGCCTTTCGGTGAATATCACGGCTCTCTGGTTCTTTCGATTCCCACTGCAGAGTCCAGCCATGCCGTGCAGGGCCTTTGCGGCTGGGGATGATCAACCCAGGAAGTTGAACAGCCAGAGAGGGTGTCGGGACTTGTAACCTCAGGTAACCCTCAACTGGTGTCTTGGATTGGTTTGGGGATTTCAGCCACATGGGTTCTAGGGGGTAAATGGCAAACCACCAAACCACCAATGTAAACTATCAATTGGAGGCAACCTGATTTTTGCCGGCCATCTCTGGTTTTTGCCTTTGCAGGCTGCGGTGGACACGCCAGACAGTCCGGATGCATGCGAGGGCCTCTACCTCCAGGGGTTTGGCGGAGTGTACGTGGGGTTTCCCGAAAAGGTTCTACCAGTCCCAGTATGTCCCAGTGGTGTTTTCTGTTGCCGACACGTAGCAAAGGGGTGACATTGTGTAAATGAACCAGGTTGGGAGTAGAAAATGGGGTTGGGGGGAACAGCTGCTGCTGAGCATGTTAACCGTCCGTAAAGGGCCCCAAAACGAGTTGAGGTGATTGCATTTCATGTTGCCTAGCTGTGTCTAGTTAAACGCTAGGGTCCCCCTAGCCCTAGCTAAGTCTAGTTCGCTACGGCGGATGCCAACGAGAAGAGCAAGCTGGAAGCAACTTGGAAGCCATGTCATCCCCGAGGAGGTACTTGCAGGATATTGCAAATCCAAACCATTCTAGGGGTAACTTCCCCATTCTTTCCAGGGATCCGAATCTTTCTAGAGAACCACCAAAAGCCCTGGGGAAATGGCGATCGGTTTTTGAAAAGAACGGTTGCAGAAAAGAATGGAATTGGAATTTCAACCCCTAGAACCATGGGAATGAAGCCCTGATATAGAAACAGCTTCAACAGAATGGCGCGGCGTTTCACTCACAGCCACTCTGCATTTGTCCATTTCGCTGTGGGTCAAAACCAATGGGATCCCGTTTTGGGCTAGGTGCACCACCCACTTCGATCTATTTTAGTGGGGATTGGGATGTTCACTAGGGGTACGGGCTTTTGTCTCATTAGGGGCCTCCCCCAGGCAGCCTCGATGCAGCATGATGCAGCGTCCAAGGGGCCATATGTTCGACCCCCTTCCTGATCAAGCTGGTCCTAGTGGCCGGTGCCGTCTCAGAAGCCACAGGTCATGCATGCTTAACCCCCTCTTCAACACCAGGTGGTTTTAAGCGTCACCTTTTGGGCCCATTCCAAGTGAATTCCCTTTTGGCGGGTTTCACGGGGGGTTATATGGAGCTAATTGAATTTGTTGATAAGGGCTCCTTTCAGTGAGGATTGTTTTCTTAACCGTGAATAGCTTGAGGGTTGAATCACGGAGCGCGTGTCCCGCCAAAACCGCTGGTAAACCGTGTTCTCAAACTTCACAGCACTAGAGCCCAAACCACAAAAAGGGCACTAGAAGAGCCATTTGCAGCAAGATGGATAAGTGTGCAAACCAGGTTAGCACTTGTTCCAAAAGCCACAGCAACAAAGAGCGCTCGAGTGGGCCTGAACAGAGAACGTGCCCGTTGCTCAATTAAAGCACCCTTGTTGGAAGAACAGTGCTGAGTCCAAACCTCCGATGTGCGGTGCTGAAATTTTGCCAGAGACGGTATCTGCAGCGCATTGCGACAATGATACAGTATCGAGCACCTGCTTTCCGAGGCCTTTTTGCTGGTGATGAGGACAGTCCCCCGCAGAACGATTCAGAACAACTTGCCAATTTCATCCATGGGCCCTCCTCACTTTGCCGGTGGTGCCTGTTTGTTTGTTTGTTTGTTTGTTTGTTTGTTTGTTTGTTTGTTTGTTTGTTTGTTTGCTTGTTTGCTTGTTTGCTTGTTTGCTTGTTTGCTTGTTTGTTTATTTGTTTGTTTGTTTGTTGATGTTTGTTTGTTTCTTTGTTTTTTTGTTTCTTTGTTTCGTTGTTTGTTTGTTTCGTTGTTTGTTTGTTGTGTTTGTTTGTTTTGTTTGTTTGTTTGGTTGGTTAGTTGATTTGTTTGTTTGTTTGTTTGTTTGTTTCGTTTGTGCTGTTGCGTTTGCGTTGATTTTCTTTCAAAGTCAGTCCACCAAGCAAGTACGACCTGCTTGTTGGGCAAGTAAGGGAACTGTCCTGGCGTTCAGACTACCTTTCCATCATAACTTTGTAAACAATATCATGGAAATTTAGTGGATCCAAGTATAGGTAACCAACAAGGCATCAGCCGGTGTATCAGCTTGCCCTCTTCCTCATACCGCTGCTGTTCTTTCACGACTCTTGCACCGACCACAGCTGACCAGAGGCCTTTGTATCTAGGGCCCTTTGCTGGATGTCATGGTGGGAGGGTGTGTCGTCGTAAATTGGGAATGGCTGGCCCCTGTATAAATAATATACTAGGTCCCCAATAGTGCTTTTTGGGGAGGGTTTCCCTACTAAAATAGGCTACAGGAAAAGGGGTACTCTTAGTCTAACCCCTCTACTGGAGGACCTAGGGCAACTTGGTTTGTTGGTGCCCACCATAGTTTCGTTCCATTGGACCATGTGGTGCTTTGAGGCGCAACAGGCGTCTAAGTATCACAGGGCCCGAGAGGTGCAGCTTTCCGTGGGGTTGATCTGGCGTGATCTGCCCTACGACAACTGGTGCAGCTGTGTCCATTTTAGGCCACCGGGCAGGGGCTGCCAACTCACCTGGGACCTCAATTCAGCGCAACAGCAGCTACACCGCAACTAGTTCCAACCACAACCTCTACCAGAACAAGGACTAGCAGTTAGTTGCCGATGCAGCTGATTGGCTTGCTTCGCAGACCTCACTTGCCGAATCTTCAGGTATAAGTAAAAACAAGTACAAGTATAAGAACCAGGACAATAGCCAGAACCAGAGCCACAACAGCAACAACCCACAACAACACTGGTTGGAATGTTCGCGGCAACCCCTTGGTATCCCGCCCGTGGGCGAGGACTGCTTCGAGGACTTTGCGGAGGTGTTTGATGTCAGCAGCTGAGCACCGGTGTCCGAAGCTCTGTCTGAGGGGTTGGGTTACGAAGGTCAGGCGCAAGGCAAAATACCTCCCAAGGGAACAAATCCCCGGATGTGCAGGGATGTGTGCATATTCCCCAAGAGCAATAGGAAGCAGTTGCAAGAGCAAGAGTCTGAGGGTTTTTGTATTACACCCTGGGATGCACGTTTGGGAAATGACCCAGAATTCCAAACAACACGGTCTTATCCGGAAATGTGCCTAAATGGGGTCAATCAATACCCAGCGGGTGTACTCGCAGGTAATACCAAAACCCTTGGAGGCACCCGCTTGAGGCCGGGGAAGTTAGAGGCAACTCCATGGGCTAAGGGTCTCCAAGGTCTTCTCATGCCGTTTTCGTGATAGGTTCGGGAAATTTTGGGTAGCCTTGAACTCAGATCGAGCCGACCTACTTGATTTGTGGGGTTTCATGTTTGGTCCATTTAAAGGGCCGGGTCTGAAAAGGTTGACCTTTCATTTCCAGGTCCTTTGGGTAGGTGAGTGAAGCTTTGCTTGAGCTTTCTGCGATGTTTCAGGTGGTGATCGCTCGCATGCACGGACTACTCCCACCAGGCTGGCAAAAGTCATGTCGTTTGGCAGTCGCTGTTGGGGATGTTCTTTGTTGAGCGTTTGCAAAAATATGAGACCCTTTTAGGACCTGGTGCAGCCTTGTGCCGCCTTTTGCAGGCGATACCAAGAAGATCCCCTACTTCTGACAAGCCTTCGCGTGCACCCAAAATACTCATGTCACCCGTCAGCTGGAGGATGATATTTTCAGGAGCCTTTAGGGTTCCAAAGACGGGAAGGCTCTGCTTGCCAACTGAAATGACTGTGAACCTGAGCCGGAGCCGAAACAGCGTACCCATGAATAGGAGCCTTGCATTCCCTTGGGCACAAAACAACTAGTTTATGGAAAGAGAGACCCCCCCAAAATGGGTTGCTTTCCTTTTGCTTTTCTTTTCAATCCAGCCTGAAAAGGCGGCACTCCAACAAAATCAATCCAAACCAAATTTGGCCAAATGTGTGGGACCTGTTTTGACATCGCTTTACACGAGTTTACACAAAACTCAGTTGTCCAAAGCCGACCTTTTGACCTTTTGGTTTTCCCATGTTGGTCCATTTTTAGTAGAGGTGCCAAAAGGTTAACCTTTTAGTTCTGGGTCCTTTGGGCAACTGAGAAAAAGCACCGCAACCCAAACATCACAATCCGGGGTAACACTTCACGTTCATCTCACATCCTGCTCGCAGCTCAATGCCGAACAACCGCAACAATGCACATGTTATACTGAGCGCAAACCCCAATCGTAGGATGAAATGCTGCCTCAACGGCCAGGGATGTTCTTGCATGCTGTTGCTGGTCACGCACATGGGCCCCCCTGGTTTGAACATGAACATTACACACACACACCCTTCAGTTGTTGTGTGACCGGCAGATATTTTACTGCGGGGGGGCCTTTTATTTCCGCTGAAACTGGGGTTCTAAAGGCAAGGCCTAAGTTCAACTGTGCACGCCAGAAGCCCTAGCGAGCACAACACTGCTGGGCGGGAAGGCTTGCCAAGACAGCTAGCATGGATCCATCAAGATTCAAACGGCATCATCGAACAGCTGCTCACCGCTCACATGGGTTGGGTGTGTCGCTTTTGGGAATCGGGCCCCAAAGGGTTGGTTTCCCATTGGTGCCCTTCCAAAGGGTACCATCGGAAAATAGTACCAGTCACTGCTTGGGCTCACTGCCAAAAGCCAAGCGTCCGGATCGGCTATGAGATGTTCATGCCAGTATATGTAGTATATCCTAGAATTCCTAAATGAAAACATGAGTATGCAACGCTATACTATGCTTTACTGTACGTACTCTACTATAAGTACCATTCATTTGACTACTTTACTATAGCAGTCTTCATTCTTTAGATGTAGGCATAAACCCTAAACCCTATGTACTATGCTTCTAAGGTTCTTGTTTTACCTCCGCTGTTGGCAGGGGAGGTGAACTGCACCGTGCGGCCGCAGCATCCTGCCGCGCAGCCAGTGAAGCCGGGGGGCCCTTGAGCCTGACGTGAAGGGACCTGAAGCTTCTTGCTCGGTGGTGTTGCTACGTGGTGGATATTGGGCAAAGCAACTTTGATATGGGGGTTGTTTGCAAATGAAGACCTCACCCCGAGAGATATGTTGAGAAACTGTCTGTTGGGTTCCCGTTAAAGCCAACCTAAACTTCCCCAACGAAAACACAACCACGCAAGCATATGAGCCGAATCCGGGAGCAACCTGGAAGTATTTGTTATATTCATCGTCAGCAGCGTCCGCCAGTGAATGAGGATAACTTGACTGCCGGTCACCCTCCAAAGGACACACCGACTTGTCCCATCCCAATGCCTGAACTAAGCCAACCGCGCTCGAGATGGCTCCGGATAGAGACAATCGGGCCAAGCAGCCGGACACACGACGGCCTCTGGCTCGGACCGGCCTTGCGTCCGGGCATATGGGGCTCGAATCTACGTGACGGAGGACACCTGCGAGGACTTAACGCAGAGCGTAGAGGAGCTCGCGACACGGACAAGTTGGACACCACAAGGTTGGAAGAAGGCCTTGAGCCGTTTGACGCAGATGAGTTCATTCCCCTTACTAATTTGTCCCGATTCCCCTAAAGCCCCAAACTCCAAAGAGGTTGAAGCAACATCAGGCAACAAGAGTTTCGCCTATTGTCCACCGCCCCAAGTAGCCGGTTCTTAGGCTGGCCATGGGTCAAAATCCAAATCGCAGCCCCAGTGAACATCCCAACCCCCACTAAACTAGACTAAAATGGGTGGTGCGCCTAGCCCAGAATGGTACCATTGGTTTTGACCCACGGCCATACAATCACCCTTGTGACCATGTTAGTAGAACCAACGGGTTTTAACAGTTTCGGGCGCTGCTCATGTTGCATGTTGACAATGTATACAAGAGGTCGATCCTGGTACCCACTTGGCCTTTTGACTATGTTGACCCAGGAAAATTGACCCTCTGGTTGATCAATCCATTGTACGGGGCATGCTTGACATCAAGGCACCTGGGTTGCTTCGACCTCAGAATGACGAAAACATTGGACAATCGGCGGGTGGGTCCTGTTGTCTTCTTTAAAAGCACTCCTTTTTGAGGAACCGGTGTTTAAACAAATAATAATGGAACAAATATAGCCGCGGCTCGGGCTTAGCCCCGGCCAGTTGGTTGGTTGGTTGGTCGGTCGGTCGGTCGGTCGGTTGGTTGGTTGGTTGACCTCTGGTTGCCATAGGGGTGCCAATGGAACCACGGAGCTCGCCAGTCCCCTTGAAACCAGTCATGAGATGTGGCTCGGGCGGTTCACTTGTCGGTGCCCAACCAATGGCTTTGACTGGCGGATACTTTGCATACCTGTGGAGTTTCGAAGAGTTGATGACATATTCCACTGAAGGTTTACTAGGTCCCCCAGTAGTGCCCTTGTACCAACTTTTCGGTTGAGAGGGTTCCCCTACTAAAATAGACGTCCCGAAAAAGTTGGTACCCTTATGCTAACCTCTCCACTGGAGGACCTAGTTTAAGTTTAGCATTAGCAAGGGATCAACGCACGACCGAGTTACAGTCGAGATTTCAGCAGAGAGCTTTGTTGAGAGAAATCAGGGCCCTGGTACTGGGGAAATTTTCCTCATTTTTTGTTGGCGCAGAACCAGGTTCCTGCACGTTTGGTCGGCTTATAAGATGAAACCCCTCGATTTCAGGCTCTGCAAGCAGTCCTACGGGTCTGTTCAGGTTTCACCCAAAACACCTTGGCATGGTTGTCGTTGGGAACCATTTCACATTTTTGCTTATTGTGGTTTAGTGGTTGAAATATATCCAACCACTTAACCGCTAAGATTTGAGAATGGTTGCTCCCCGCACCCAACGTCGACCAAGTTGGGAAGGACCTGGTTTTTCTAGGGGTTGACTCCCCATTCTTTCCAAGCATCGTTCTTTTCAAAAACCGGCTGTTTCCCCTGGGTTTTTGATGGTTTCCTGAAAAGAAGGATCCCTGGAAAGAATGGGGAAGTTACCCCTAGAATGGTTTGGATTTCCATGCAATATCCTGCAAGTACCTCCTCGCGGATGACATGGGTTCCAAGTTGTTTCCTGCTTGCTTTTCTCGTAGTTGGCATTCGCCGCAGCGACCTAGACTTAGCTAGGGCTAGGGGGACCCTAGCGTTTAACTAGACACAGCTAGGCAACATGAAATGCAATCACCTCAACTCGTTTTGGGGCCCTTTACGGACGGTCAACATGCTCAGCAGCAGCTGTTCCCCCCAATCCCATTTTCTACTCGCAACCTGGTTCATTTGCACCATGTCACCCCTACGTGTCGGCAACAGAAAACACCACTGGGACATACTGAGACTGGTAGAACCTTTTCGGGAAACCCCACGTACATTCCGCCAAACCCCTGGAGGTAGAGGCCCTCGCATGCATCCGGACTGTCTGGCGTGTCCACCGCAGCCTGCAAAGGCAAAAACCAGAGATGGCCGGCAAAAATCAGGTTGCCTCCAATTGATAGTTTACATTGGTGGTTTGGTGGTTTGCCGTTTCCCCCCTTTTGGCGGGGGGTCTCCACGTTTTCCCCGCAGGAACTTAGGTCAGATCGGATCCGAGGCCCGCCGGCGCGAAGCTGGACGTGTCGGCCCGGATCTTGCACTCGGTGCAGGCGATGGATTCGCCGAAAAAAGCGCTCGAAGGGGAACGAAGCCACGAAAGAGTCCAGTGAGGTGGGTGGTTCTTTGGAAAAAGAAGAAAAACACACACACACACACTTGAGTGATGGTAGCACCTTCCCTTTGGTGTTCGTGCAAAAAGGAAGCACAGCGTTCTCTATCGGTGCCGAGTCTCAAAGGACACATTCAAATCCGCTTAGAAGTTTGGATGGGGTTCAACACTTTCTTGAAGCATTTCTCCTGTCGGCAGGACTTTGGGCGCATGATGACGCGGGCGCAAAGCGCACAATCTCAGCTCGAAACACCTTGAACTATGGGCATGAAAAGTGGGTGTCGTTCTGGTAAGTCCAAGCCCCAGGCTGATGATCCAATGACCACCAGACGTTTGGGAGAACTCACACGACCCCTGCAAGCCGGGAGCCTGTTGATCCACAACAATGAAAGACGGGAGATGCTAAAGAGCAATCCGCAAAGAAACTTAGATGGACCTACTGCAACCGTAGCTCTTTGTGCGACTAGATTCCATCAGTCAGTGCCCAAGCAACTTAAGGTGTTGAAGGCAGAAAGGATTGAGGACTGATTGGAATTTTCATCGGAACGTGGGATCGCCTCAAATTATTATTACTATTATTATGACTATTATTATTATTATGATTGTTATCGAATCAACCAGTTCTAGTTTTTTAGTTTTGCTTTTGAAAAGATTGGCTTCAAGCCTTTGGGTTTGGACCACTTGAGAAGCACCGTGCCTTGCAGAAACCGAAGGAGCAAGGCCGGCGGCCCTTGCCGTGGCTCGTCTAGGAACCCATGAGGAACAATGAATCCTGTCGGGGGTTCCCGCATAAAAGATGGGGGATGGCTCTTCCAGGGGTCATTTCCTTAGGAGCCTGTGGGAACCCTTAGGAACCCATGAGGAACCTAACCTGCAACTTCCCTTAAAGGAAACCAAACCCGGAAATGGATGGTCATTCCTGGGGTCATTCCTGGGGTCCCCCATGAAAAAACAAATCGGGGATGGGTCTTCCAGGTGTCATTTCATTAGGAACCTCTAGGAACCCTTAGACTCTTTCGGAAATGGATGGTCATTCCTGGGGTCATTCCTGGGGTCATTCCTGGGGTCATTCCTGGGGTCATTCCTGGGGTCTCCCATGAACCTCTGCGAACCCTTACCTAGGTCCCCCAGTAGTGCCCTTTCTCACCAACTGGGAGGGTTCCCCTAAAATAGACGACCCAAAAAAGTTCGGGTACCCTAACCTCTCTCAAATCTGGAGGACCTAGCTTACTGTTCACCGGGATTTCCTCGACGCAGTCTCGGTGCCCCGGCCTCGCCAGCTCCGCGCCGCCCGGAACATCCGGGGCTTCCGCTTCTGCCCGGCCATGGACCGCAACGAGCGGGCGGAGGCGAATCCGTCGGCGAGGAGAGACTCGAGTCGTCTTCATGGCCCAACGGTGCCCGTTTTTTCTTGGTCGGCTCCTTAAGGGAAACCAAGAGGAAAGTCACCGTTTTGTTTTTTGTTTTGTTTTGTGTGTGTGTGTGTCTTGGTGACTTTTCAAGGGAAAAGTAAGAGGGACGTCACCGTATTTTGTTGTTTTCTCCCCTCTTTGTGTGTGTCTTTTTTGAGGCTACCAGTTCTTGTTGGCGGTGTAGGGAAAAGGAACACCCAGCCACAGGTCCAACCTGAAAAAAGACAATCGCATATAGGACTAGTGTGTTCTTTGGTATCGAACCTTTCCTGTCTCGTGTTGGGCTTGTGGACACTGAGTCCATTTCGGTCAGCACATTTCTGGCCTCACACTCGAAAGTTCAAGTGATGGGCACCCGAAAGCAGCACTTGGCTTCACATCTTTCGCTCTGTGGCTTTCAACACTACATATATATTTCTGTGTGTGTGTGTGTGTTTGTGTCCGTGTTTGTTTGCGGGTCTGTGGCAACTGTGGCTTTGTGATCGGCGAAGTTGTGTGGCAGTGGGCACGGCGAAGTCTTGCAGCAGTGGCTTTGTGAACGGTGAAGTTATGTGGCAGTGTTGCTGTACACCGCGAAATGTGTCTTTGTGCGTGCGTGCTGTGTTTTGAAGGTGCTCTGTTCATTGTGGTTCAACGGGCAACCAAAAGGAATGCCAAACCACAGTTTGGGGGCGTCCTGCTACTTTGACATACCCATTTGTTGGTCTTACCCGGAGCTTGCAAGCGTTTGGACCTTTTTGTTTGCATGTATCAACACATTGAACTGCTTCTGGGCAAATCAGGTTTTTTTAGTTTTTCTTTCGAGGTTGGCAACACGGGTAATATGAGTTAGAGGGACCCCCAAACATTTGTGGTTGGCCTTTGAATTCCCTTTAAAGCCCATGTCAAAAAGGTCACCCTCAACAGTTACACCCAATAAATAGTGATAGAGGTCGCCTCAATGTAAGTTGCCCAAGTCCTGTTTCAATGCGGAAAAAATTACAATGCAGCCTCATTAAGGATTGTAGTTTGCGACCTTGACCACAATGATGCACCCTAGGAGCCTAAGACCGCTTTATTTGAGTCCTTTAGAAAATCAAGACCCTCAGGGTTTTGGGGGTCCCGGGGGGCAGGTTCTTTCAGCTCGGTTTCTCAGTTTAGTTTCATCACTTGGAAGCTCTTGGACAAGCATGTCCTGTTAAGGGTGAACCGCAGCTTCAGGCCAGATTTGGCTCCCGCTCTGGCCAATGAAGTGCACGCCTGCTTGGGTCTTGGTTGGTTTTGAGGATGGGCTGCTTCAAACATGTTTCTCCACCTGGCATTCTTTAGCACGCCGAGCGTTTCGCAATTTTCATGCTAGGAGTACAAGTGCTGGATGATGATTTTAGGATTCGCAATTTTCACGCTAGGAGTACAAGTGCTGGATGATTATTTTAGGGTTCTGTGTGCACACATGCTCGTGGCTACTTTGTCATTTGGTCGGTTGGGGGTGGGCCCCCCTATGAATTTCACCACAAAACAGAAGTCATTGTTTCCCATGGGAAACTAAACCAAAGACCCCGCCCTCAACCGTTACAACGTTCTTTGGCCTCTTTGCACCTGCAATTTTGCCTGACGTGACCTCATTTGGCATAAGGGTTTGCCCCCAAGAAACCCACACCGTTTGCCGTTTGACCTCATTTTGCCTTATGTGACCCCACACAAACTCAAACCCTTGGGCGTCTTAGCTGTTTAGCGTTTAGTGGTAGTTTGCATGTCACCCACTAGAAGCCAAAACTTTTAGCAGGGGATCTGAGGGCAGCCCAGCTTGCCTGAAAACCCGTTGGACCCCACGTGGCAGTGGCTCAAAGTTAAAACCGCAGCTTTTGGCAACCATGTGTCCACTTACCGATCGGGCAGCCCAGTGTGGAATTCCTTTTGTTTTTGGAGCCATACCCATATGCCCCCACAAAAGACTCAAGCCCTAGGGTTACCCAGCTTTTGGTCCATGTTTCCACTTACCAGGGTTCCATTTTGGTACCGGTTTTTGGAGCCACTGCCACGTGGACCCCCCACAGAAAAGCTCAAACCCCTCGGCATCGTCTCGGCGGTTTTTGCGCGAGGTGGAGATGCTGGTGGCCAAGGCGCTGCGGGGCCTGGCGCCCGCGGTGTCAGGCGCGTGGGTCCCCGCCACATCCCCCCCCCAAAGAAGGGCTCTCTCAGTGGTCCAAAGCGAATCGGCCTGTTGTGACCTTTGGGTTTTCCCATTTTGGGATCCCATTTTTGGTAGAGGTGCCAAAAGGTTAACCTTTTAACCTCTGGGTCCTTTGGGCAACTGAGTTCTTTAGAACCTTCAAAGGGGTTCTTAGAAGGGTTTCAACAACCATACTGGCCGGACGGGGGGCCGAGTGATTCAACCCCAGTGGTCCAAAGCGTTTGGTTGCTTTGGCTTGGTGCCCTTCCACATGGGTTCCCTTCCAAGGCCTAGGGGAAAAGGTGAGGAAGCCTCAGACTTCAGTGCCTTGACCCCAAGGTTGGCCTGGACTTCAGGGCTGCGGCTCAAAAAACAAAAGGAATTCCACAATGGGTTGCCCTGGGAAGTGAAAACATGGTGGCCAAAACCTGCGGTTTGCCCCTCCCGTTTAATTTTGAGCCACCGGCTGACTTTATGCCAAAAAGAAAAAGGGCCACCGGGCCACGGGGGCAACGTTGGAGGTGTTTACCTGCCGCTGCGGCAATCGGTGAGCTATGCTCCGCGGGCAGGCGCGTGAGCCATTGATCCGGTTTCGCCCGGGGATGCCACTTGGGTGTCTTGCTTAGGGGGGGGCCCTAGAAATGCACGGATTCCTGTTGGTTCCCTTTAAAACGGGTGGTTTCCTGTTGCGTTGGTTTCCTTTAAAATGATTGGATTCCTTTTGGTTTCCTCTAGAAACCAAGTTAAAACGGTGACCCTCAACAAAAAGATACTCCCATTTGGATCGAGAGGAAGGGTTGAACAGGGGAGGATTGAAACCAAGCACCTTTTTGGGTCTTCTGGCACCTTGTCCCATCGAGCCACGTGTTTTTGTTGGTCTTAGTGTTTTTCCCCGGAGAAACTTCATCCATTGTGTGATCTCACATGGATAAGCAGAGTTGCCACATCCGGTTCAACAGGCATCTGATCAGGCGTCGGCCTGCCTCCGTTGCTAGATATCAAAGGCTTGAACTTTTCGGTGAACGGGTTCCTTTAGTTTGTTCAAGAGGCCCAATGCTTTTTTTGTGTTTTCCTCTTGGTTTCACTTCAAAGCCACCAAAAAGGGGTACCCTCAAAGAGTCACACCCAAGTAAATGATGTCGATCAAACAGTCCATTGAAATCCGACCCAAACAGATAGCCTCAACATGGGAGAGCCTTTGCATATTTTGGCGGGGCGCGTGTTAGGACAACTTCCAAGCGCGGCATTGCAGCAAGCCAGCATTTCTGTGTCAGAGACAAGTCTTTAGGTTTCCCCTTTGTATTTGTTTGGAACGGGTGATCTCAGCTTAGCTCTTGCGTCGGAAGTGCAGCTCCTTGGGAAAAAGGACAGCTCCTTTAGGACCGAAAGGTCTTTAAGTTCCACTCAGTTGTCCAAAGCTAATCGACCTTTTGACCGTTTGACCTTTTGGTTTTCCCATTTTTGTCCATTTTTAGTAGAGGTGTCAAAAGGTTAACCTTTTAATTCTGGGTCCTTTGGGCAACTGAGTCCATTATTCCAGGGTGCCGTACTCCCTGATAGGACGCCTGAAACCTATGCCAACCACCAGGATTCCTTTCGTGAAGGTTCGTGACCCCTAAGTTGCATAATAATCTGCGTTATAAGTTATCAGGATTCTGCCCCCCCCGGGAAAAAAAGGAAGACACAAAGCAGAAAGAACAAGGAAAGCAGCAAGATACTGGAGACATGGGAGGCATGTGTTTGGCATGGCAAGCACTCATTGTGGCAAGGGTTTCTGACGCACTGACTCATGGGTTTCAGCTGTTGTTGTTCAACCTCAGGCATTCCTTTAAGGACTCAGACAAGGGGATCCATGTACCCACACGGATTCATTTGAGGAAAAGCAGGTTACCCTGAATTCGTTTGGCTTCAAGGTTTGCACAGCCGCCCCCCAACCTCACCACCAAACCAATTTTGGGGATGCGCCCCACTTGAGGAAGTGAAAAGAGCGTGTTCGGGAGAAGGGCCATTTCTCGTCACTGGCACCACTTCGTGAGCAACCCGGATACGCTTGACAAAATGCTCGAACAAGCATTGCCTGTCAGAACCAACCTG
Organism: Effrenium voratum; assembly: GCA_963377175.1. Lineage (NCBI taxonomy): Eukaryota > Dinophyceae > Suessiales > Symbiodiniaceae > Effrenium > Effrenium voratum. The sequence continues at coordinate 217,862 of CAUJNA010002824.1, read as the reverse complement.
TTTTTATCCTTTTGGGTTTGCAATTTCCCTTAACCACCACAACCCAGTTAACTTGTTGCAGGTCTGTTCCTTTGGCCCGTTAAGAAGGTGGCTGCAACATAGATCTGGTGTCCGTCACGATTTCGCACCGTACCTTCGTCTTTCAGGTGGCATGGACGAGTTTGAAGAACTCAGGCTGAAGGTGCGATCAACGCCGCGATTTCGTTCCAAAGATGTAGAACCGAGCCGTCGGGAGTTGTTGGGCGTGGTGTTTTTCGTCGAGTCCGATGTTCCGAAAAGTATTTGTCTGAGCAAATATGGCTTTGAGAGGACCGCACAGCTTCAAGAATGTACCGCAGCGCTAATTGGGCGGGGGGGGAGCCCAACTACGGCATCTTTGGCACAAAGAGTGCTGGTAGTTTTATGCCCGTGCCGGTCCAAGGCAGCCATGTGAAACAAAAAACCAAAACCCAACTGGCCATAGCGCATCTTGGTTTCCTTTTCCCGACAAGAGCCCCCGTTTGACCCCCAGCCTTTTTCTCGTTGAGTCTTTCTGAGGCGGAGGCAGCACACCTGACATGTCCTCAGCATGTTTGCTTGACCCCGCCATAGGCGGCTTTCCTTTGGTTGTCCGTTCAAGCCCATCCCGAAAGGTCCCCTTCTTCTGTGACCTTAGCCCCTGAAGCAAACGTGTTTTTTTCCCATCAAAGCTGCGACCTTCTTGCTTCGAGATGAAGGGCTATGGTGAGAACGCACAGGTGTGGTCAAACTTCCCGTTGCTTGTCATGCACCCCGTTTCAGGAGTTTTGACAAGGATCCCTAGAGCCATGACCAGGGCCGACGCAAGGAGTTGATGGCAATATTTGTCCGCATGTTTCGAAGGTTTGTCCGTTTCAATCGGCGTCCCTCTTGTTTCTCCAACCCTGACACCTTCAAACAATGGCAAAATGGGCTCGTTTCGATCCAGAAAGGAGGCCAAACGTCGTGTGTGTGCGTGTTTGGGGAGGATGGTGTTTTTGTTTCAGGCAGGCTGACCAAAGAAACATCGTTGGATGCCTTTGGTCTTGATTGCGGGTCGATGTCCATTAGCCAAACTTGCTGGTTCTCAGCAGATAAGGGGATGCCCCCTAAAAAACACCTCCCCCATGGCTTCCTTTAAGGGTGGGGGGTGGGTGGGGGGTGGGGGGGAGTTGCTCGTTTCAGGTTGACCCAACTGCTGGCGAGTTTGGCGCCAGGCCGCGGGTTTGCACTTCGAGCTCCCCGAGTCCCAGCCAGTGCTGGTGGGGCCTCGATCCGATCCGATGCCTTGGCGCTTGTTTCTTTGTTTTCTGTGGATACGATCAACCTCTTCTTTGTGTACTTGTGTGAGTGAAGCTTCCAGGACACCAGCATTTTTCTGGGGATCAAAGTTTGCTCTTGGGTGCGATTTTGACGGTTTCTGTGGGTCAGAGTCAGACTGGGGTGGTTTTTCCCTTGAACCTACCACTGAAGGGATGTCCAGGTGATTTTGGGGTCCTTTTGCGGCGAAAAAGCTGTCATGACTTTGACCCTTTCTGTGTTTGGATCAAAGTTGGTGTCCCTTTAACCTACCACTGAACGGGGTGCCCTGGACAGTGGAAAAATCATGAGGCCATGTGCGCAGGTTCCCCGTTTGGTTTCCCTTTTCCATTCCAAAAGCGGTGAGGGGACGCTAATTTCATTTGCTTACAAGAATAGATGTTACCCTCCTACCAGCTAACAAACTTCCAGCACAGACTTCTGTGGAAAGACTACTTTTTCCTCCTGGAAAGGGCCTTTTTGCACTTCCATGTTAGTTGGTGGGAGGGTATAGATTTTAGTTTCCCCTGTGGGTTCAAAAAAAACTATCACCATTGGAAATATTGTTATTCAGGGGGCGTGAGAGCATGAAAGTTTATGACGCCCCAATAAAAGTTTGACTGTGGCAAGGGATCGACCACCAAGAAGAGTGATGTTCAGACAGTTTTGTTTTTTTGGGGCGGGGATCAACTGGTTTTCCTTTGGGGTGGTTGAAACATCCCTGGATCAACCGTTATATGGGTTTAAACTCCTTTGCGCTAATTGCATTCCCCATTGGTCGGCGTTTCAATTGTTCTGGCTAGCCTATCCGGCGTTTGGAAGGGAGCCAAGGAGCCATTCCTATCCAAACCAAAGCCCCAAGAGGGAAGCTGAAACGAGTCAGGTTCCATGTAGACTAGGTCCCCCAGTAGTGCCCTTTCTCACCCCCTTTTTTGCCCCTACTAGAATAGACTACAGAAAAAGGGTACCCTTATTGTAACCTCTCTACTGGAGGACCTAGTAGAGTTTGCAAACATCTGAAGGCCGAGTCTTTTAGCTACCTTCCTGGTTCCTCAATGGAAAGGCGCCGCCTTTGTGTATCTCGCTCCCGCAGGCGGACAATTGCTGGAAGGTTGGTTAAGAGAAGCCGCATCTCGCGACTTGAGCCCCGGTTTTCAGGACACCCCCCGGCCCCCGGCCCCCGGCCCCGCTGTTTTTTGGTTCTTGGGCTGGTTCCTTCAGAACGAATCCGCGGAATTGGCCCTCCATTGGCTCCTCCAACTGCTTTGGGTGACACATTCGATTTTTCGCGAGCCAAACACGGATTTGTTTGACCGGGAGGTGGGGACACCCCTGTGCTCCAGCGTGCTGTAGATCAGGGACGCGCAGGTTTCTCATTTTTCTAGGGCTACCTTCCCCATTTCCATTTTTGTCCAGGATTTCTTCTTTCTAGAAACCTCCAGGGAAAATGGATCTGGTGATTGAAAAGCAAGATGGCTGAACAGAATGGTTGGAATCAACGCTTATAATTTTGGAGCAAAAAAAGCAAAAGGCCACGAGAGTCTACCAGGCCAGTGGCACCTGCGGGGAATGGCCCCACGGCCGCGGAGTCCGGGGCTTAGGGGGTTTGCAGTGGATAGACCCAAAATGCCAGACTTAGATCGCCAAATTGCAACTTAATCCCCCTTTCAGGCAGCAAAAGCGACAACAAGGGTCGGATCAGTTTGCCCCAGGCGACCAAGAAACTTGTTGTCTTCTTTTTGTTTACTTTTGAAGGCTGCGTCTCCTTGCGGAAGGGGACAACCATATTTTATAGGGGAGAAAAATCGCCAATCCAAGGCGAGCTGAATGCTTTCCCAAAGCAGTCGAACGGCTCCCGATGTCTCGAGCTGAAGCGATGTTTGGTTCAATTCGGCCGGAGCGCGAAGCCGGCAGCGACGCCTTTCAGCGAAGGCCGGTCCTTTTCGGAAGCCGAAGAGCCGAAAAGGTGTCCGTTTTGGGGTCAGTTTGGGAAGCCGATGGCTTTCACCCGGATTCATGCACCACCGGCAAGCTTTTGAGTACCCCTGTGCTGACTTTCCGACTCCAGTGCCCCTGAAGTCTCCTGACCCATTAAACTGCCTGGTACTCCAAAAAGCTGCCTCGTTTGTTTGGTGTTTCAAATATATATATATATATATGTTTCAGTTCGGCCGTAATTCTGGAAACGGCCATAACTTTGGACACAGCCAAGGGTGGCATGGTTGCATGGCCATGTTTCAGAACTCCAAGGTTTTGTATGACCCCGCCCAAGTTGTTGGGGGAACGGTGCCCATGTTAGGGCCGGAAGTCAAGTCCAGAGTGTCATACTCCAAGGGACTGTTTTGCCAGGGTTCTCTCTTGTTGGTTGGTTGTTAAAGGAAGCCAAAAGAAGCAGAACCACCGTTTTGGGGGGGGGGGGGGGTCACCCACAAAAAAATCCCACACCAACATATATTGATATATATATATATATGTATATATATATATATATATGTTTGGTCACCCCAAAAATCACACCCACATATTATTATATATATATATATAGTTATGTTTTTCTTTGCAAAGGGTTCCTTCCTTGCTCCGAGTTTTGCCACATTTCGCGGATATTTCGAGGTCTTTGCGTCCAGCGACCGCAAGCTGGCAGTGTGGATCAACCATCAGGACATCGGGAAATGGCCTGGCGGCTAAACGGCTGCCTGGTTTTTTTTTTTTTTTTTTTTTTTTTTTTTTTTTTTTTTTTATGATTATTATTACTATGATTATTATCATTTTATTATTATTACTATATATATACACATATTTACACCGCAACCTGAAGATTCAGTCTCCGGCCTTTTCCTAGGCGTTTTGGTTTTCCTAGGAAAGGCAAGGTAAAGACGAGAAGTACAAGGAAAATCATGGAGGTTGAATCTCCAGGAAGGAGTTTGGGGGAGCCATTTGCGAACAGAAACTGGAAGTTTGAGATTTGGATCCCTTCCTGAGTTTCTCAAAATGGGAATCGGCCCATTTCCTAGAATGGCAACGTTGCCTGTTGGTTTCCCTGGAAAACAGGCCAAATCTGAACACGGGTGTGTTTGCAGTGAGGGGTCATTTCAGCTTCTACCATTTCTTTAGCGAGGGCATGAAAGATCCAGAAAGCAAACGAACTTCCCGCAAAGGGGTATTTGGGCTACTTACTTGTTCTGAAGCCAAATGGGTAAAACGGAAAAGGAGAAGCTCAGCGGGTCACGCATTTCCAGAGATACCCAAATGTCTGCACCAAAATCAATCTCTGGGCCTTTTGAGAATACGAAGGTTGCCCATCAAAAACGTAGTTTGCCCTGCCAGGGGTACAAGCACCAGCCCAGTTTCTTGTTTTGTGGAGGGTTCCCACTTTGGTGGCGTCTTTTGTTTGCGGGTGCCCTTTGTTGGGTTGCTTGGAAGGGAAGCAGGAGGACCACGCATGTGGATGGACACTGCGCCACTTGGAGTCTTGAACCCTTTTTGATGGCGGCTTAAAGGCAAACAAAAAGAGAGCCTTCTTCGGGCGTTTTTGAGGGCACCCCTTTTTAGGCTTGTTTTCGGGCAACCAACAGGAAGCCCACACTTTTTG
>CAUJNA010002824.1:165474-205474 GCA_963377175.1 Effrenium voratum | reverse complement strand
GCCGACTTGCTTCGAGAAGCCGGTCTCGGGGAACACACATGATTCTAGGGGTTGAAATTCCAATTCCATTCTTTTCGACCATCGTTCTTTTCAAAAACCAGCCCTTTTTCCTGGGATTCCGGAGGTTTTCTAGAAGCAAGGATCCCTGGAAAGAATGGGGGAAGGTACCCCTAGAATGATTGAAACATTGAAGGAAGGCCGCTGCAAAATCTCCAAGGGCTCAGTTTTTTCTTTTTGTTTGGTTTAGTCTTCTTCTATTAAGGAACATGGTAAGCGCACAGACTCCTTGCAGACGAGCGCCGTTTCACCTTGTCATGGAACCTGTTCTAGCAGGAAGGAACACCCGTTCGGGAATGCCCAAAAACAGTACAGAAACAGAAACCTACTTCCAAAGGGGCAAATGCCTGATTAATCAGACCAGCGCCTGATTTTGCAACCCCCAGGTGTAGGGGGTTTTGTAACCCCGGATTGGGAAATTATCCTTTGTGGTGTTACTTTCAGATTGCTTGTATTCCCCGGGTGTAAGCCTCAGAACCAGCCCAAGGGGTCATGCCCAAGTTTATGTCGCCTGCTTTTTGATCAAAGGAATCTGGGGAAACCGTGGATTGGCCCACGATTTGAACTAGATATCAGATCTGGTGAATAAGTTGCAAAGTCTGCTTGCTTGCTACTTTGGGACTGGAAAGCTGGACGCCCATGGACAAGCACCGTCTTGTGGGCTTTAGAATGTCTTTGCTGGAACAAGCAGTGATGTGGTTGAGTCCCGGCATATTGCAAGTAACAACATCCAACCACAAAACCCTCCCTTGCACCCCTAAAATCCGGAGTGTCAAGTACCAACCTAAAACAAAGCAAGCTGCTACAGTGACACGGCAACTGAAGTGTTTCCTTCTAAGCGTTTGTGTTTCCGGAAGCCTCAGCAGTACAACAATCCACAGGCTGGGCGGCAAGTTTGGAACCCCAACCCGCCCCTTTCGCTGAGCAGACCTTACAAAGCGGGTTTGTGACATCAACCAAGGGGTTTGCGACGTCTGCTGTGGGCGACCTTGCCGCGGGTTGTGTGACCTTACTATATGGTCTCCGGGTTACTTCCGTTGATACCAGTTGGCCTCCAGTTGCATTAGTTAGCGAGCTGGGATAAATTGGTCTAGTGGTCACGAGCTGCGCGAAAACCAAAAACAGCTTGAACAGTTAGTTTTGGAGGTTGGAAGCAGGTAAAACAGTTGTCTTTTGAGTTTTTGCAAGTCAGAACGTAGAACATACAAAGTTACATATAATTGCAAAGACAATGGATACACAAAGCTCAGACACCTTGTAGGTATGCGGAGGGATATGTACATACATGTCAAATATTTTGATGTTTCAAGACGGCAGTCGCAGCCTGAGCGATGCTACAGCAACGCGGCCTGCGTTTTGTTGCGTTTGCCTCCTTCGTAAGAGTGGGTGCTGAGAAGGCTAGGCCGCTTGCCTTGAATCAGTTTAGACCAGGCGGAATTTTCGCAAGCTCACGCTGCTCATCTGGTTCCTTTGCTTGCCAACCCACCAGCTTAGACCAGTCAGAGCTCTCACCATTCTTCCATTTGCTGAAATGAACATGTTTTTTGTTTTTTCCCTTGTTGGTTTTCACGGGAATCTAGCACTAATGGAAATATTGTTATTTTTTCCCGGGGGCTTGAGCAAATGGAAGCATTGCAAAGATAATCTAGCTGGCGCCAAGAGGTTGTAAGTGGCTTTTTGACGAGCCTGCAGGTGCAGTGCGCGAGCAGGGCGTGCTAACGAGTGGACTGTGCGAGTGACTGCGTGAGCGCGCATGGACGGGCGAGCGAGCGGACGAGGGGACGAGTGACTCGCACACTCGCACTCCCTATTCGCAAACTTTCACTCGCGCAGAAACAAGTTTTTTCTTTTTTTTGACAGGCAATTTAAAGTAGTATTCGTGAGCCAAAAGAGTCAAAGACCGTATTTCTGCGCGAGTGAAAGTGCGCGAGCAGGGCGCGCGAGTGTTCGAGTCTCTTGTGCACTCGTCCGCTCGCTCGCCTGTTCCACTTGCACGCTCGCGCAGTCCACTCGCACTCTCGCACGCGCTACGTACTCGAACTATCAAATTTGTGCCTTACAACCCCTTGGATCCAGCTAAAAGCCGCGCGAACTTGTGTATACGATGTTAGGTATATGTGACAAGGCCTTGCCCCGCCTTGCCCCACTATTGTGTCAAACCTTCATAGCGCTTCTAGGTCCTCCAGTAGAGAGGTTAGAGTAAGGGTGCCCTTTATTCTGTAGTCTATTTTAGTAGGTGAACCCTCCCAACCAAAAAAGGGGGTGAGAAAGGGCAGGTAGCTAGCGGATTTAGATTTTTATTTTCACATCTCTTGCAAGTGCTAAAGCCCCTCCTCCGGATTCGATTCCACAGCCTTGAGGTCTGGGATGCAGCTTGCAGGACTGCTTCGGGGCAGAGGGTCCAGGCTTCAACCTGTCAAGGGGTTCTACAGTGACCTTGTTAACTATCTGTTAACTTGACTGCTATTGGGTTGGATCTTTAGACTTTAACTTTTCGGTTGAAATGAAAGGGTTTTCCACTAAACCCCCAAAAAGTTGAACTTTTTGCAGGGGGGTCAACAGCAACCAAGTTAAGGGTTCCTCCCCCCCCCCAGGGGCCCAACAGTTCTTTTGTGCAGGCCTCGGGCCTTTGTCCCTGAGCCTCAGCTATCTTCCAAGCAGTTTATCGAAATGCCACAGCTGGTTGGCCCCACCCGTAGCTTTCTCACCTGCGTTCGTGCGGGCGGGAGAGGCAAACCGACTCAAACGTGCGACCCACCAAGAAACCTTTTGGGCAGGGCGTTCGCCTGCACGGTTCTGACGTTTGCGTGGTGTAGCCATCCTTTTTGGTTGGTTGCGTTTTCGGCACTGCTTGATGTTGAAAAGGGATTTCATGGGTGACACAGAAGGGTTTCCGGGTCTCTTGCCACAAGTGAATGGGTGCTTTGTTTGCAGCTAGCGCTGTTTGGTTCAACGCCAATGCTGCGCGAAGATCTTTTGGCAGGGACTGCACTTCACTGTTCAAGATCTTGAAGCCACCATAGTTTTCCGTTGTCTCCTTCCCTCTAGAGGCGACCAGGGTGTCCTTCTCGCTCCTTTGGTTTCTCTTTAAAGCGGCCAGCTGAGCTCGGCCGAGGTTGGGCTGGGCAATGCAGAGCTTCCTCCGCACCAAAGCTGCTTTTTCAACACCTGGTCGGCGGGTATTGTTGCACATTCGTGCTCCAATTGAGCAACAGGTGGATCCCAAAAGGGGGCAAGGGTGGTACCATCAGAGTTTCCTTTGCGTTGTACGTTTCGTACTCCAACCAAAGTGGGGGAGTTTCCTCTAATGTGTGGGGTGGCTTCATGTTCCATGCCAATCGCGAGCCACTCTCCGCGTTTTCCGTTGCCAGGCCTCCGCGATCCTCAAGCTGCCGCGGCTGGCAGCCATGGAGGTCGCGACGGGCCCGGGTTGCTTTGGAGAGGTTGGGCCGAAGCTGGGTGCAACAGCCGTAGCATGTGCGATAGATACGCGTTACAATGAATAAGTAGCGATATGTTGTTTGCATGCCCATGTTTTGGATTTAGTATGATAACACCAAATTTGCTGCAGTGTGGAACCCACAGACAAAAGGTGGTGGCCTTGTCGGTACTGCACATTTGTAACATGTCTTTTGCACCTGTGGGTTTCTGTGTTTCCTTCGTCTTTGTTTGGGGGAAAATCTGACTTGTCGTTCCTCGTTGGCCCATCTGCCATGGATACTTGATCGCCTCCACCAGTGGTGAACATGAAGGTTTCCCAAAGCCTATCCCCAAAGGTGGTTTCATGAGCCAAGTGAGTCACAATCAACACCCGGGTTAGTAAGGGGCGATCCCAACCAGAAATAGCTGCGGCCGCCTTCTAAATTCTTTGCATGCTTCTGGGATTACGACCATTTTAATTCCGGGGTTTGATTGTGACTCAAGCCAATGGGATCCCATTTTGGTTGGATTGGGTGAATTCACCACCCAGTTTAGAGCCTGTTTTAGTGGTTGGATTGGGTCCAGTTCACGGGGGGCTAACCGATCTGGATTTTGGCCGGCCAGCTATTGGCCCCATTTACCAGGGGAAACCAATCTGGCCCACCTGGTTTTGACCCGTGTGAGCCAAAAGGTCTTCGAGCGCCTCGGTTTCGGTTTCGAGACTCGGCCAGGTGTCTCATCCCAGCAGCGCAGCTGGAAGCTGGAGGACGGAGACAGGGTGTGATGACACGGGTGTCATGAAGAGGATTCCTTTAGGTGACACACCAAAAGGTCACCTGACACAACAGCCTTTCCAGCTGGCCACGGTGCTTAACAATACATATGGCCATATATATATATATATATGTGCTTCATTCATGTAAGGACCCCGATAAAACTGTTTCTACCACGGCCCTCCAAACGGGTGTGTTTGGGGCTTGGGGGCTGTCGGGGATACGTAGTCCGCGCTCGCGGGATTTTGATTCCCTCCCTGAACTTTGGGTGATGTCTTCAGGGACAGCGACAGGAAACCATTCTGGTTGTATTGGCTGCCTATGTTTGATCAACACGGAGAAGGCTTTCTATTTCTGCTTACGCTGTAAGGCAACACTCAAAAAGTCAACAACAGGTAGTCACCCCTTTGTGTTCGAAGAAACTTGTCTAAAGTTCCATCATCCATGGTTCGTGGTCAGGGGTACAATCTTGGCCTCTATTTACTTCGTGCCGCCATCGGATCGGTAAGGTGATCCTTGATGGGTAGTTGCATGAGCGCACGGCATAGATGAGTGTGCGTCGTGGGCCGTGTATATTTTTGTTTTTGGAAAACCAAAGGGGCCGCCTCACACGGAGGTGTCAAGACTCTTTTTTTTGGCAGGGCTCCTTAAAAGATCTCCATTTTTCAACCATTTGAAGCATGTTGCTTTTTCCACACCAAAACAAAGGGAGACCACCATTTACAAGTTGCAATGTTCGATCGGTGTTTCTACTGTAAGGATCCCTGTTTGGGGAGTCCTTTTGCGACGAAATCCGACCCTCGGAGTGCTCTGAACCTGGTAGGTCGTGGGCGGGCCTGATGCGAGTCCAGGCAGGCCGTTTCTGGGTCCGGGCGTGCGAACGCGGGCCACGTGAGTTTTGTTTGACCCCCCCCAGACCCTCCCAGTGTTAGGGCTCTTTAGAATGGTTTGGACCAACATAGTCTGAATATATGGGTGTGGGTCAAAATTAAACCACTAGGGGACAGCAGGTGTGAGTAAAATGTTTCCATTTGCCAAGGCTCCATGTTGGTCACCTATTTTTGACCCACAGCCATATCTTTTCTGGTGGCAACATATATCGCCAAACCCCTCCAGCACAAGTTTGTTGGGCGTCGTAACCGAAGCCTTATGTTCTCTCCGCCTGCCTGACAAATTCCTTTGTTTGTGGGGGCAATTGGACTCGGCACTTGCTGTAGTAGACAACTCATATTCACGTTAGATCATGAAGACATATTCATATGAGTGTTTCTCAAAAAGCTAGGTTGTGCTTTCCGCGCTTCACCATTTGCGCTGGTTTCTAGCTGGCTGTTACCTGCAAGAAATGCCAAGGGGCCAGGCCCAGGCATGCTTTTCCCCTATCCTTCTGTGGGATCTTGTTTGACACTCATATTTGTTCGCTAGATATGGACGCGATCTCAACATATGGACAGTTGGGGACCAGGGCTGGGTCCGAGGTAGATCCAAAACGTGCCACCCAACAACATGGCCACCATTGCCAGACTGAACTAGCTTTCATGCACGTTGGCCATCATAGAACTTTTCCTAAGACCACCCAAACAGTTTGTCATTCCTACTGTGGATGGACGCAATCCTGCACCACCTAGGGCTTCAAGAACCTGTAAAAATGTCGTACCCTGACTAAAACATCGTGTTTTTTCTCGATTTTCTGAAAACATCGTGTTTTCAGGAAAACATTGTTTTTGATAAAACCCCTTAACAATTGGCTTCTGAGGCCAAAAACTCATTTGGAGCAAAGGGTCAAAGGCAAGGGTCGGGAGTGGATTCACACAGGCATCACCCATTAAGATTTCAACTGAGGGCAACGCTCTATACTGAGTATGCTTCAAATTCTAAGGACCACATTGATGAGCCTGACAGCCAGGGTGTGCAGCTGGCTTCAGTCTTGAAGCACCTTTCACAGCAACAGGCACCTGAACACTGGCGCCAGGTCATACCGAACCAGTTTGAAGGGGGTGCTGGAATCCGAAAGCTCCTTTTGGTGCAAAACAAGACCAGGTGACACCTTTTGAGATTGTTTTTATATTTTTTGATGTTTTTTTAAGAAAATGGGGCGGGATCCTGGCGGCTAACCGCAGAAACCCGTAGAAAACCCGTAGAAAACCCGTAGAAACCCGTAGAAAGCCCGCAGCCCCAACCGAAAACATCGTGTTTTCTAACCCGTAACTAAACCGTGGAGAACCCGTAGTAAAGCGTGGCAAACCGTGGAAATTCTATGGGTTTTTCGGGTTCAACCACGAATGCGCTAATTCGAGAATGTTGCTGGAAAACAAAGAAGTCGTGAGCAAAAGCACGGTGTTTGCTTGAGCTCTCGCGCTGTTCGAAGCCAGCAAGCCCTCATCATGGCATTGCTGCTTGACAAGTGTCATAAAACCGTGGTACTTTTGACTATTTGGGTCCCCGGCCTCCTTCTTTCAGATTGGAGTTGCGAAAGACGAGTGGCGAATGCGAATGATTTCGTTACGAGCGCAAAAGGGGAGGGCGATTGGAGATTCTGAGGTTGAGATGATGCTTTTTTGAGAGCTTTTGAGAACGGATGACGAGTTGAAGGAATGTATGGGAAAATGTTTGAAATCGAAAATGCAGTGTTTCCCGAAAACATCGGGTTTTCCCAAAAAACATCGTGTTTTTTGTAGGTATGACATTTTCATCGGTTTTTGAGGTTCCTGGCAGATTGAAATCATGAGAAACCATTGTTTGTTGCCGGTTTCAGGGCAAACCACTGTAGGGGGTGTGTTTCAGGGGGGTGGTGTTTGGGGGGGGGCAATCCGAGGTGGAGCCCGTGAGCAGCCTTGATGGACACGCCGTCCAGGCCTTGGCTGATCTCAACCAGAAGTTCCCCTAAAAGAGACATATACATATTATGTTATGTTATGTATATGTATATATCAAAGGTAGGTCATGGTTTGGTTGACCATATCTGTATATACATATAGAATAATATATATATATATATATGTGGAAGTATCTCCAACATAGTGGGCCGCCTTTGGTTTTTGATTGGAAGCTAAAAGGAAGCCACTCATCTCAGGACTTTTTTCCGATTCCAAGGTGCGAGTTGACCCGAGCGCAGAGTTCTAACAAACACGCCTCTTGGAAGTTCTACAGGACACCCGTGGGAATTTGGTGGGAACTTGGGGTTGGGGCTGTAACACCAAGAAGCCAGCTGCAGGAAAATGTGCAGGAAATCCTTGTTGTTGGTGGGAATTTGGCTCGTTTCCTGTATAATCTCCCTGTTTGCTGGCTTCTATGAACAATACCTCGGGGGCTCCTGCTTCCCCACTTGAAAATCTGAGAGTCATCCCTCGTGGGCAAGGCTGGAGCCAGGCACCGAATGTGAGTTGGGACTTGCCCAAAGCAACGGTGGTTGCCCCTTCAAACAACCTCATTGGGGGGGGGGTTCCTCAAAACAACCCAACATTTGTTATTTTTTATTTATGTCTTCCTTTTTTTTGGGTGGCGGGGGAGCCTCACACAGATGACTTACCCTTGGCCGCATGAGGTTGAGGGGTGCTTCAAGATCTCCAACATGGACACATTCAACGTGTCGGATGCGGAAGTGCTGGATGTGGTGCACGAGGCGCGCACGCTCCTTTTCACGGTCCTGTTTAGACCTCGCCGCCTTGCCGCCTGAGTACCAAACAAGGACCCCTATTGCTTGCTGGGGCCCAGCAGGCAACGAGAAATGGAATGCCCCTTACAAATCAGCCCTTGTGGTTTCCTTTGGGGACCCTGACCGACGTCGACACTGCTCCATGACATGTTTGGATCTTGCTGCTTTAGTTGGTATTCAATTAAAGAAACCTATGGTTGAATATATATATATATATATGCCTTCACGTTGGTGACTAACCTCCAGTTAGTGGCGTTTTTGGTTAGTGCGGCCGATGTGATGACTGGCTGTTTGACACGGCACCTAAGAAGGGGTCCACCAAATTGGAATTCCTCAGTGCAGTTTTGGCTGGGATTTTCCATGTATTTGGGAATCGTAGAACCTGTGGCTGACTTCCTGAACTTGATTCGCTTTGGGGTTGAACCATTTTAGCAGCAAGCAAAACACTATGTTTCTTGTTTTGTGGTGCGATAGGTAGGAAAGGTGGGAATGAACCCAGAATATCCCCTCAGAGGAAACCACAAGTGATGGTTTAAATATAAGGGTCATTCCATTTCTCATTCCCTGCCTATCGCCCCAGCAAGTTTCATGGCCAGCCAACGAGGAAACGAGGCGACGTCTGCCTTCGGAGCACCTCGGAAAGCGCTATGGCAGGTCGCTGGAAGGCTCATCCTGGCGGAGCAGCAAATCACGAGTTTGGCTGACTCGGTGAGGGGCTGAGACATTGAAGTGGCGGAAATTTGGACATAACAAAAACCTCATGGTTGATGTTGGGAAACATTTTTCCCCATTTTTGCTTCTTGTGGTTTAGTGGTTGAAATCCCCACTGAACTGCTACAATTTATTTCTTTGCTCCCCTGCCAACGTCAACCAAGGTCTATGGGTTTGGTCTATGGGTCTTACGTACTTTTTCGTCGAGCATTGACCCTTTGGTGGACATCGATGTCGGGAGTTACACCCGAAGAGTCCTCAATGATAGAGCAACCCCCTTTTCGGAGGAGTTTGGGAAACTAAAAGCGGAGTTGTCAAAACAAGGGACTCCTTTGCTTGCTGGTGCTCAGAAGGGAATAAAGGAATGACCCGTTTTCCCCATCCCTTGTGGCTTTGACAAAACCCCTCGGTTCATTCCATTTCTCATTCCCTACTCGTACCGATCGCAAGTGTTGGTACTTTGGAGTCGGCACCCACCGTCATGTTGGACACCGAAAAAGACGGCCGCCCGGCTACCTCCAGTTTCTCGTTGGCGCCTGCCAGAATGCATGTTTGTCCCTCATCACAACTCCCAAAGCTGGGGTCTCCAACACATTGTTTGGTTGTTGTTTTTCTTTTTTGTTGGGGGGGGTAGACTAGATATGGACAATTTATTTGAACATATAAATATATATATATATAGATATACAAAGTATACATGTGTAGATATATATATATATATATATATGTATGTGTTTTCTTTGGTATACCGCAGATTTGGCCCAGAACCAGGACCTTGGAGACTACGTTGCCGACATCTTGACAGACCCTGGCAACCCTATTGGAAAGGGGTCAGTCTTCCAAAATGGGTCATCCCTTTATAGGTCTTTAAAGCGATACCAAAAGCTAGGTCGCCCAGTAGTGCCCTTCTCTCCCCTTTGTTGGGGGAGGGTTCCCCTACTAAAGTAGACAAAACCGAAGAAAAAGTTGGTACCCTGATTCTATCCTCCATACTGGAGGATAGAGAAAGAAGCCCAGCATGTCGCTTGAGATCCATTTCGAGAACCCCCACTAGGACTGGTGAGCTGAGGATGCGCTTTTCCCCATCCTCACCTCAGTGCTGTCGGCCGCCAAGGAGGCGCCAGCTTACCAGAATTTGATGGGAATATCGGAATGTCCATGCCCTCCCCTTTCTCTAGGGGTACCTTCCACTTCCATCCTTTCCAGGGATCCTTCTTTTCAGGAAACCATCAACAACTTGGAGGAAACGGCCGGTATTTGAAACGTTTCGGTTTTGTCAGGTAAAGCGAATGATGAGAGGAATTGAGCATGCGTTGTCAGTCCATTGTTATTATTATTATTATTTCGGGGGGGGGGACCATATAGGTAACCTTTGCCCTTCAACTTATATGAGGGGCCAAGATGCCCTGAGTGGGTGTAAATTGCGGGTGCAACTGGCTGCTTTTCTTGCTGGCACGCAAGCAAATGTCAGGTCTGCTTGAAAAGAATTCCAGCACTGCATCTGCTTCTGTCGCCGCGTCTTTGCAACTCTGGCGTCCCTCTTTCCAACTGTCTCCATTTCTCAAAATGGCCTTGGAGGCAGTGATGAGACTAAAAAGTAATGAACACAATAATAAGAAGAGACTGTAAATCCAGATATTGGCACAGCCTGGTCTTTCTTTCCTTCTTCCCTTCTTCCTTTCTTACGTGTTTACTTTCTGTCCGTCTGTTCGTTTGTCTGTTTGTCCGTTTGTCTGTCTGTCTGTCTGTCTGTCTGTCTGTCTGTCTGTCTGTTTTTCATCTGTCATCTTATTCTATCCTCATACCTCCATTCAAGCTCAGCACAGAAGAATGGGAGTGAGGAGTGAAAAGAGATGAACAATGTCTATAGATGTCCTTCCAAGCCTCTATTTGCTAAGGAACGAATAGGATGACATCCAGAAAGTAAGATAAAGACAATGGCGTGACCTAAAATAATTCACCTGGGGCCTCCATACACGCATTCCACCTGTGAAATGTGGGGTGACCACGCTGTTTTAGTGCGCGAATTAGAAGCCACGTAGTGGCATTCCGTGCGCGCCAGCGACCTGAAAGGAAAATTTGGCCCCATCTGAACTGGGCATGAACACATATTCTCACGACATTGTTTGTTTTGTTTGGTGTTCTTCGAGTTTTTTTTGGTTCCGCAATTGGGGGGTTTTGAGGTATGTTTGTTTGGTTTTCTTCGAGATATTTTTTTCCGCGATTGGGAGGCCTTTCAGGTATGCTGTTTGTTGCTTTGCGATTAGGATGCCTTTCAGGCATGTTGTTCTTGATTTTGCACATGGGTTAGTAACTGTGACGTGCTTTGGACTATCCCATACTTGGGGGATTCCCAAAATCCCCACTCAGAGCATTGATTTGCGGAACTTTAAATGATGAGGGTTGAAAATGAGTCGGCCAAGCCATTTGCCTTGGCGATTGATGCATTCAGCCAGCTTGCCGTATTGGGTTCCGGTTGAACTGGCCTCGATGGACCTCATTTTCCTTTTTTTTTTCAGTTTTAGTTGCGAGGCCCTACAATGAGCCCTGTTTGTGTGGTTCTGTGTTGAGTTGATCTTGGTGTGCGTGTTTGCGTGTGGTTGTTTGCTTGCCTGCCTGCCTGCCTGCCTGCCTGCCTGCCTGCCTGCCTGCCTGCCTGCCTGCCTGCTTGCTTGCTTGCTTGCTTGCTTGCTTGCTTGCTTGCTTGCTTGCTTGCTTGCTTGCTTGCTTGCTCGTGTTTTTGTTTCCCTTGTTTGTTTGTTTGTTTGTTTGTTTGTTTGTTTGTTTGATTGTTTGTTTGTTTGTTTGTTTTTTGTTTGTTTGTTTGCTTGTCTACCTTTGAACTCCCTCACCCCCTCCATCCCTTCCGCGATCCTGATGCCATTTAGCTCCAACTCCCAGCGCGCTCCAACCGCAGGGCCGCGAGAGCCGCCAGAGCATCTTGAGCGCCCAGTCCTGAGCTCTCCGGAATCCGGATCCATGGCAGGCGGCGAATCTGGGGGGATCCACCGCGGCGAATTGGGCTACGAGAAGAGGACCGGAACCCTCAAACTACCCAGCGAAAAAGGGATGTCACCCCAGAATTCTCCATCACAATTCCCTTAAGCATTGGGTATAACCTCAAAGTTGTGGGGAGAAATCCCTCTTTTGATGGGTAGTTTGAGTCCAGTTACTAAAAACGGACCAACTGGGGGAAGAACGGGTGAAATTCACCACAGAAACGCAACTCCAAACCGTGTTCTTCCTTTTTTGGCTGCCTTGCAAATTCGCATGGCAAAAGATGGAAGAGGGACCAAAGGCAATGCCTCCACGCGTGGTGGATTTGGGGGTTTCCATGTTTACCAGGTTGCGCTAAAAAGCCGATGAGACCCATGCCCAAAGGGTGCGACTTGAGCATTGAGCCACAAAACAACAGAGGAGTGGGGACAGGCCCATCGCTTTGAGTTTTTAATGGTGTTGAACTCTTTTCAACGGGTAGGCAAATTGAAAGTAACAACAATAAGCTCCATTCAAAAACTAGCTAAACTTACTATATGCCTCATGCCGTGTCGTGGCTTAGTATGCGTGCGCCGCTTGCATACATTTGTCTCAAGCTTCAAGTTGGTCTATGCTTTAGGGCCACCCGTCTAGCGAACGGATTGTGACCCAGTTGTGCAACGGCAACGGCTGAGGTCATCTCAGGGGTGATCACGGACTGCGGCGACAATGTGGCGCAGGAAGGGCTCGGCCATGGATCAGTTTCTGGGGGGGGTGACTTCGATTGGTTCTCAGCCAGGAATCTTTGATATTCTGGGAATGCACAGGAAGGGGATCCCTGGATTCATTCCTCATCCCATTCCCTGAGAAGCAGCAGGTCTTGCTAAAGGACAAGGTGTGCCGCAACCGAAATACACCCGCTTGTCAGCACCATGGGTCATCAAATGGAAGAGGGCTGAGAGCGGATGATAGAACTAGGATTGTCAAAGGGGTTGAGCGAGCAGGTCATGCATCGCAGAGGTTTGCATTTGACGTGTTGGGGTACCAGGTTTGGACAAGAGTTGAAGACTCCGACTCGACCAAAAGCACCAAGAGCAACAGTCATCTAATGCAAACAGTCCAGAGCTGCAGCAGCCATGGGGGAGTCGTTGGTTTTGGAGCCACACAAAAAATCACATTTCTGTCATCATTTGGACCCACCCCATGTCCATGTGTGTGTGTGTGTGCGTGTGCGTGTGCTGCGCAAACCCAGGTTTGGTCTTCTGGATTGGGCGCCCGGAAGCCTGAAACCCTTGAGCTGAAAATTGCCAGTTTTTGGTGTCGCCCATTTCTCACCAGGAACGGGTCGTTTGCCTTTGACCTCTCTCTTTTCGGGTGGACAGAACACGTACTTTGACCACTAAGCAGTATACAGGCCTGACCAATACCGGCTGGCAAACAGGGGTCGGCCAACCCCTAGTGTGTGTTTTTGAGGCACGCTTAAACCACCATCTCAAGAACCTGCTTCGGGTTTCCCTTTGATACAATTTTCATGGGGCTACCCAGGTACCTTTTTGGGGTAGGTGAATTCACCACCCATTTTAGTCTATTTTAGTGGGGATTGGGATGTTCACTGGCTAACCGGGGTTTTGACCCATGGAAACGGCAGAGCCATGTGAACAACTGCTGAACTTTTCGCCTCGACCGATGGAAGCGACATCGAATCCGCCAGGACGTGGTAGCATTGCTCATGAAGGAGCAGTCCAGGCCTGGCACGCAGGCGCGAGGGCTAAACATTCGGACGTGGTTTTTCGGCTTAGTCGCCGGATTTGGGTCTTTTTTTGGGGAGGACATACCTTGTTCGGGTAGTTTGAAAGGGGAACCACGCCAGAAACGGTCATTTTGGGGCTGCCCCTATGTTGGCACATACCCTTTCATGGAGGAGGCTTCGTCGTTTTGCCTTTTTGTTGGATGGGCGGTGGGACCGGATTCCAGGCCGAAAGCCAACTTCTGTTGGATGTCTGACCTCAACTTCAGTTTGGATGGGTGAATGGTGTACTAAATCTAGTTGCCACCATGTCAAGCAAGCTTAGCACAGAAGCTGAGGTTGGATTTGCGGCGGGAGTACTACACTCAGACATTCTAATTACAGCGAACCATTTCCAAGACATAGGGGTTTCGGTGGGAGACCAGTTCGGACTTGTTTCGGGGATTGTCCCTTCGGGAAGTGGAGGGTAAATCCACCCTACGCCTGGAATTCTGCCTCCAATCGTTGTTTGGCCAAAAATGTGGTCCTCAGAGCCATCAAGGCTCCAGGGCCCAAGGCCAAACGTTTGTCGGTTGCCCACGGACGTTAGGAACCAAATGGCGCGAAGCTTGCCCTTGCCGAAAGGCGCATGTGACCAGAAGCATCAAACGCATCTAACACGTACCTTGCCAGTCTCGGTCTTTCGTTGACATTGCCTCCCCTGATTGGGGAGAAAGTCCCACAGGTCCATCATTCCGGGCAGACATTTGGCAATTGATAACCAGCTCAGCCAGAAGGCCCTGAGGATTCCAACTAATTTCCGGCTCGTGCACTAAAGATAGTCATAATTTGATCAGAATTGTATGCGTTTTGTGGATGGCATGCTTTTCAGCTATGTTGCTTCATCAGTTAAAGGGAAGTCTATGTTGCGAGTTCCTATTTCGACGCAAGTTCGCTTATTGCAAGCGCAGGAGAGCATTATCGAGGAGGACAAAGAGATTGCTGACCTGAAAGACAGGCGCATGGCGGGGCATGGCGCGGCTCTACAAGTAGACTTGGATGGCTGTGGGTGTCAAAGCCGTTTTGGGATACCATTTTGGTTGGTGGGTGAATTCACCACCCATTTTAGAACCTATTCTAGTGGTTGGATTGGGATGTTCACTGGGGGTACGGTTTGGATTTTGACCCACAGCCAGATTTGGTGTGTTGAAGGTACCCTTTTCAGGTTGGTGTTCAGGGAAACCAACAAACCACAAGTGTGGGGTTAGCCAATTTTGACACACAGGGGTTGATCAATATTCCTGCCCCCAAAAGGACCATGTCCTTAAGGTTTTCGAAAGCTGCCCTTGTCTTTGTTTTTCCCAGGGATTGTTGGGATTGGCCAACCCCCGATTTTGAATATTCCTGGATTAGACTTTCCAGAGGCTCTTTGTGGACACGTTTGCCCGCATGTCTAAAATCACGACTGACCTCCAAACGTGGGTAAGCATCACATACTTGGCGTCGTGCTGTTTATCCTTGAGAAGTTGGAGGATTGCGCGGCAACCAAGAGAATATAAGAACTAAAGGGAACATCCCTAGTTTCGTAGTTTCTACGGTGGTAGCTGGGAGCCACGACCTACGCTTTCAAGTGGCTGTGCTGCACCGAATGCCTGGATGTGCAACAGTAGGTGAAGTTCAGGAAAATGAGAGAGCGAGAGAAGGCGTTTGCTTGACTCGACAATTTCCTTGTTGATCTCTAGGAGATCTTGGAGAATTTGGGGTAATATTGCTGTATTAAGGTAAACTAAACCTCTACAGCAAACTTTATATTGGCCGCAATTTATTTGCCCGCAATACTACGTACCGCATGTCCTGGAGAATGTTTGGGTTGCCTATGCCGTGACAGCTGACAGGGATCTTAGGGCCTAGCTTTTGCTTGTTCTAGGCAATGTTGGAATGGTCCTCAACGCAGGCAAATCGTCGTGCTTGCTTTGGATTTGTTTGTATTTGGATTTGAACGGTCCTTCTCTATTCATGGCGGTCCTTTTTTTACCCGGAGCACCTCCAAGTTAGCGATTCGGCTTCAAACCACGAGAGGGAAGCTGAACCAGTCGTGGCTGATCTTTGGTCATGGAATGATCCTACAGAGCCAGCGGGAGCTCGGTCATCTTTCCGAATTTGATTAAAGCAAGTGTTTGCGATGTTACATAAATCCCCCCCCCCAATATTTCCCGTTTGGACGTAAACATCGTCCAGGGCTCTTTAAATGAGTTTCTGGGTGAGGTCATGTCAGGGGAACATATTGAAGCCTTTGCTTTTGGGATCTCAGGGTTTGCCTTTTTACCGTTTCCCTCCTACATCGATGCCTCAGGCCTGTGCAGCAAGTCTTTCTTGGGGCTTCAAGTGTGTCTCAAACCGGGGAAAATGGCGAAAGGGGCAACACAAATCACGATCCTTCCCGCAAAAGAAAGGTCAGGCGTTTCCCTTGGCTACCTACTATAGTATTGACTGAAAACGCCATGTTTTGACCCGCGGGGTCAACGGCTTGCCTTTTGACCTTTTTGGTTTACCTGTTTGCCCCGTCCACAGTGGGGGGTTGCGCTTCGTGCGCAGTCCAGCAACTACGATCAATGAATGCTTTTGTTTCAACCGCATTCAGGTATCCCTTCAATCCCTTGATTGCTGGTTTGGATTGGCTCGGATTTGGATTGGAACCCGTGGTTCTTGTTGAGTAAACGGCTGTGGGTCAAATCCAATGGTACCATTTTGGTTGGTAGCTGAATTCACCACCCATGTTAGAACCTGTTTTAGTGGTTGGATTGGTTGATGTTCACTGGGCCGATTTGGATTTTGAAAAGCCCATGGCCAACTGGGACCGAGTCGGCTCCACCAAAAGTCCTCTGCCAGGTTGAAGTGCGCGATGTATTCCAAGCTCCAAGATGGATCTTTGGAGGAGGCGATCTCGCGCTTGAAACTTGACTGGGTTGGATCTTAGATAACTTGTTGGTTGAAAGAAAGGTGGTTTCCACCAAACCCCCAAAAAGTTATTCACTTCTTGCCTGGGGGTCAACCGCAACCAAGAAAACAAATGACACGCTAGCTTGGTGCAGGTTTCAACACGCAACCCAGTGGTGTTGTTTGTCAGGGGCTTCACAGGTGGCTGTGGTTGTCAAAACCGTTTTGGATTACCATTTTGGTTGGATTGGGTGAATTCACCACCCATTTTAGGACCGTTTTTTTTAGTGGTTGGATTGGGATGAACTCACTGGGGGCTAACCGATTTGGATTTTGACCCACAGCCAGATTTGGTGTGTTGAAGGTACCCTTGTCAGGTTGGTGTTCAGGGAAACCAACAAACCACGAGTGGTTGGATTGGGAATTTGACCCATGGCCAGGTTTCCCGTTGGCTGGCGGCTCTAATATCAAGCCCGAATCAATGAACCTTGCGGATTAGGGGAAGTGTGTCGCCTTGTTTGAAGACCATGTTGGTGGGGGATGCCAAACACCCCATGCGCATATTTAACCACATTGACTCTAAATGTCAATGGTTGATATACAATATATACATATATATATATGATTATATATGTATATGTCTACATACATATATATATATATACATTGTTTTGCCTAGATGCAGGGGCCGGGAGGGGCTTTTAAATCAATACGTCGAAGTGCTCTGATTGAATCCCAATGGCGGCAGGTCAACTCATTTCTCGGTGTCTTTGTCGGTTGGTCCCAAGGAAGCAGAATCGCGAGTAGGGAAGCAGAATTTGGGGCAAGTGGTGAGTCATGTCGGACCTTTGAGGACAATGCTGAGGAGATCAACCTGAGACTCTTGCCATGTTGACTTGGCGGACTTAGCTTTGAGACGGGCATGCGTCGGAAAAAGGCACGTGGACATTGAATCGTCATATCCTTTCCTTTTGATGTTTTGGGGTTTGTGTGTGTGCGTAATCCTGGTCATCCCTGGACTACGCTGCACGGCGAACAGTTAAATGTTTATGTGCGAAACTGTAGAAGTATACCCAACTCGGACACAGTCAAGGTGCTTAGGTGTCCTTTTAGACAAATAAATCGACGGCACTCGGAGAATTGTTGGGGGTCGCGGATCATAGTGTCGGACGAGAAGACACTTATTGTGCTACGGATGTCCTTTATCCACTTTGGAGCCAACGATTTGACAGGGGCTCAAAAATTGACACTCGAACAACTGGTTGGCTTTCCTTTCCGTTTCCTTTCTTCAAGCCAGCCTGCGGCGACACCTGCCCTGTGAATTTCACCCTTCGTACCGTTTCGGGGAGGGGTCCCTCTCACAACAACCAAGCAGGACAGGTCGTCCTGCGACAGCATTCCTTCAAAATCAACCAAGTGGGTCCTCGCGTTGATTCTTGGGAGTGGGTTGCCTTTGAAGTCAAGCAGCAAGGACAGGCTATAGGATGGCATGTTTCAGGATATCCTTTGTTTATCTTTGTTTCCGCTGGTTTTACATCAGAGGGAAACCGCTGGGCAAGTCGCTCGTGCCAGGCGATCGACACGGCATCAACTTCGGGTGGCAGGGGCCTTGCAGGAAAGTGGTGGGGTCGCTTACATCGTTTGAAGAGGTGTCCTTCTTGCCGCTATTGTTACTATTGCGATGTGTCTCATTATGGTTGCTGTAAATTCTTCCAAATGACTACTCGACGACTTCCCCTAAAGCGGGCATTGTTGCTAAAAGGAGCAGATTCGCTCGTCCAGGAGCTAACAGACCCACTCGCCTCAAAACTTTGGGCCTCGTCTCATCCCAGGTGCCATGCACTTCTCGGATCTCCCGCCGTTGCCGCCACCACCAGAGGAGCCGATGCAGAAATGAAGGAAAAACGATTCTTGAGATGCGTCTGCCCTTATTGGTGAGCTTGGGGTGAGCTCCCTCTGATGTAGGTCCTTCAGTTGCGGTGCAGGTTTTGGACAGAATCTGCAGATGGATGGTTTCTCACATTTATGGCGTTCTGTTCAAAAGTGAGACTTGGACCCCAGCAACACATGGTGTCCTTCTAGTTTACGTTTCGAAAGCAGCCAAAAGGGCGTCCCCCCTGCACTTTATTATGAGACATCCAGCGGAGACATCCAGCGAGTCGTCAAGGTTTCAGTTTGGTTTTCTTCAAAAGCCATCCAAAAGATGTCCCCTCAAAGGATACCATGGGCGAGTTCGCAAATCACCCGCTAGAGGATTTTTCTTGTAACGAAAGTCCAGGTGGGTTTTGGATGTATCATTTG
The DNA here is from genome assembly GCA_963377175.1 of Effrenium voratum. NCBI lineage: Eukaryota > Dinophyceae > Suessiales > Symbiodiniaceae > Effrenium > Effrenium voratum. Next base: position 186,921 of record CAUJNA010002824.1, on the reverse strand, counting down.
AGGCTGACTGGCAAAAGAGGCTGCACTTCCTGAATTCCAGACTCTTGTTTTGCTGCTGACAGTCAAACCCTTTCCTTTTGGGTGGAGTCTCAGGCAAAAAAGGAGAATTCCGCGTCAAACTCAGCAGTCGCTGCATTTCCAGGTCGAGCCCTGGGTGGTTACCCAATGGCTAACTAGGCATTGTCCTTTGTCTTGCAGTATGCAGAAACCCTGGAGGGGTTGCTTTATGTTCCGAAAGGTGGTCAAGACTCTCATGGCTACACAAGCCGTTGATCATTTGTGTCAGAAACAGTTGGACAAAAGGAGACGAAAAGGAAGCAAATGGCCGGGCCCCATTTGGTCAAAGTCTGAAATTCGGAGGGGCGATGTATTCCTTTAATCTACCCTCCTGTCCACGAACATGGAACCCACCAGAGGGTCCATTTTAAAGAAAATGATCTTCCAGAACCCGTAAGTCAGGTTCCATGGTTGTTGGAGGGAGGGGATGACTTGGGCAAAAATCAAAGGACCAGTTTCCCGCAATAGTTTTTCCTTTCTCAGGAGATGGGCCGAGCCGCGCCTTGGATCGCAAGTGTCCGAACACAACTGGTGGAAACAACCTAGTGCTCATATTCGTGCAACTGACAAATCTACTGGTAGTTTGTTATATTGTTGGGGAGGACATGGGGGCGCCACCCAGTTTTCTCCACAAAAACAAAATAAGGGCGCGCACCCAATCTTCCCACGTCCTTTTGGGGAAAAATGGATTTTGTGACAGGTTCGGCCAAGGGTCTTGGGTTGCGTAGGCGTCGACACCTCAACTATATACTCATAGCTATGTAAATGCCGGAGGAACCTTTTGAACAAATAGGTTTCGGGAAATATACCATACACCGTTGTCGGCCAACATGCCCTGTATCGTCTAGTCTGTGTAAGAGAATGGCAGGAAAAGGGGCTCTCAGTTTCCCAACAAAACCAGGACTCACCAAGTCTTCATGTCCATTGCGGGAACATCATCTTTCGACCTTTTTTCGCATGGCACGATGAGCTTGGGGCTTTCTGCAGTTGGGCCAATGCAAAGGGGATCAGGATTTCGGAAAGGGAACATCTGGGTTTTGTCTCAGAGTACGGGACGCCGAAAATCCGCGGTTTCCCTTGGGATTCCCTTGAACACCATCCAACGGCATTCCCTTAACAAACACAAACCTAGCATAGGTGACTTCACCCCGTGGCTTGAACCAAGCGTACCAGTCGTGTTGCAGGAACGACCCGATTGCACCTATTGGTTAGAACACATGGGTCACCCATTTAGTTCCTGTGAAATTGTTGTGACTTCAAGAATGAAGACAGCGGATCCATGCTTCCCTTTTTCTCCGGTAGGAAGTACCGGAGAGGTCCTATCCCCTTCGGGTGGGACAGCAGGCTTTCTCTCAAGAGGACGGGGCAGCTTTTGCGGCGTTTGGGTATGTCTCAAACTCGCGGTGCCCCATGGTCGTTCGCTAACATGTGTTTCCCTTCAAACCAAACCCCAAACATGCCACAAAGCAACAAAGGCCCCATAGAACGGCGGAGGTACAAATCACTTGATGAGGTCCTGTGTGCAGAGAAACATGATGTTGATGTTATTTGTTTACCCTGAAACGCACATTGCCCCCATTGAATGTCAAGCGCTTCGCCAGTCGTTTGTTCCACTGCCCTCGGGTCAGCCGTTGATTGTTCGACGCATCAGGCAGGGGCCAAGGCGGGAGGGCCGACGAGAGTGGATTGAGTTTGGTGCGGGCATCCTTTTCTTGTTAGTTAGGACAGCAAAACGAACACCATGGGGTGTCCCTAGTTTGATACCCAAAAGAGCTGAAGGGTTGCAAGCTGGCAAATTGTTACCTGCAGCTCCAGGGTAGCAAGTTGGTTTTGCTTCTCGGAAAACTAGAGCGTCCAGGCTACATGGAGTGCCTTGGGCTGTTTTGGAGCCAATGAGGTGTCCGAAGATGGGGGAATCTGTGTTGGTTGCTGTTTATGCGGAGACTAGAGGGAAGCCATTTTGAGGGATCTGCTATTTGATACGTTTCAGGAAACATCCAATCTTTGCCAAAAGTCGCACGTTAGTTTGGAGATGCGTTGCTTGGCGTCGCGTGCCGTGGGGTGTCCTTTGGCTCGTTGTTCTGAATGATGTGAGGCCGTGGGTAGGGCATGGTTGATGCCAGTAATTTGATAAGGGGAGTGTCCACCCAAATGCATGGCGATGACATAAATCCCCGAATGATGTGCACAAAAGAGCTACCAACTAAAAAAAATAAACAATGATTGATGTTTCAAGCACCTTGCCCAGCCAAGGTGGACAGGCTTCTGAAAATCTGACATTGTTCAAATGCCACAATCGGCAGGACTTGCGGGCGCCTCACGTTTCACAGTCCGACGCAGCCCTCAATTATTGGTACTGTATCCCACCCTCACATCAAGCCAGTTCCCCTTTGGGCCCCCGAAAAGACCACCTGAACCCTCAAGATTCCCACAAACACGGGTTATAACGTATAACCCACAAATTTATGAGGTGACATCTTTTTGTATGGGTAGTTTGAGGGTCCAGGCTCCATCGTCTCCTGGCTGCGATGTTTTTTTTGTTTTGTTTTTTTTGCCAGGCGCCAGCGCAGTTCCAGCCCATCCAGGAGGCACTGCGTCTCCACCTTGCTGTCAGGATCGAAGGACACCAAACCGATGGTCCGGGGCTTCTTAAAATGGCCCTGTGGATGTGTAGGTGCCCACAAAAAACAGACCCCATCCGGCCGGGCTGCTCCTACACTTGATGTCGTCAACTGTTTTCTTCTTTTTTTTCCCAAGTGAGCCCTCCACATTCAACCACAACACCCGGTTTAAATGAGAGTAAGAGTCAAGGGGTCGCTTTTTGTTCCCTGATTGCTTCAATCTAAGTGGGCTTCTATTGCTTGTGGGGGCCCTTGTTTGACGGGCCCCTTGATTTGCCTCAAATAGTCTTCTTGGGTTCGGAGTGTATGGAGCACCCCTTGGCTCAGATCCAGAGCTCAATACGCTGTTGGGACATTACAGGCAAGAAAGATCGGATCGACCCATCCCCCGGTTGACCGTTACTTTCAGAAGCTTCCCTTCATGGGGAAGCTTCGATTTGTGCCTCAGTATATATTTCACGACGGAGGTTGGTGTCATATTTGCCGGAGCATGCTCGACGGGTACAAGCAACAGTTGACAAGCAAGGCTGCGCTTTTGCTGGCTCCGGATATTGAAAGCCGGCATGGCTTCAGTTGCCCCAGCCCATTTGGGCAACACTAATAGTGATGAAGGTTTCTTCTCTCGGTATCTTTTTTTTTTTTCTTTTGGTGACATACATCGCAATTCCTCTCTAGACCCATGTCTTCTTCCTTTTGGGGGAGGCTTGCTGCGGTCAAAACGACTCAACAAGGGCTTCAACATGAGTATGCCCATCTCTTTTTTTCCAGTTCAAACAGGCCGCCTTTCTTGTGGACAAGGAGCCCCACACGGCGCAGCCCGGTTTTTGGCCTCTGAGGTCAGTTGGTTTGGGTTGGGGACCCCATCGGGTCGGGACCCGCCAGGTAGATGAGGAGAGCTTCGAGGCGGGATGACACGCCATGACCCCATACTCATCCACCAGCCAGGGCAGGTGGCTCTCCCTGCGTGAAATGTTGTTTTTTTGTCTTTTCTGCGGACCCCCCCCCAGTCAGGTTCCAAGTGAGTCTATTAGATGGGAGGGTAATGTTGACTCCAGAAGTTCATCCACCAACCAGTTTGTTATTTTCATAGGGGGGTGCTTCTCCCTGGGTTGAAATCAGGCCACTTCTGGAGGGAAACACACATCCCCCTATGAATAAACTGGGGTTGATGAATATGGGGTCAACATTAGTAGGTTTTAGACAACCTTCGTGCAACTGTCAGGGAACCGTGGCTTGGTTGGATGGCTTGCTTTGGTTTAGCGCTCGCTTGGGTTTGCTTTGGGAGGCGTGGAACAATGGCAATGGCAGATCAGACCAGAAATGCAAGCATCTTTTTCAATGGTTGAAAGCCAGATTTTGAGGTGTGTGCCTTTCTGTTGGGGCCTGAAGAGCCGGCTTTAGGAATCCAAAACAGCCCAAACAATCCCCCCAACTCGTAGACAGCATCATTCTCCGGTCGGATTTTGTTTAGGTTCAGCGAAAGTCTTGCTGACTCGTCACATGAGTCACTGAGAATGGGCCGGATGCGACTCCAGAAGTCGTGCGATGGGCAAGCCTGGAAAGGCCATCATGAGACTAAGCAGAATACCATAGAATACCGCTGCTTTCAGCCCAGATGTTCGCGGCACTGAGTCAAGATGAGAATACGTAGAATCAAATCAATCTATGCCGAAGTACCCTTGGTTTCATCCTGGATGCCCGAGGCGCCGAGTTCCGGAACATGAGACTAGGTCCCCCAGTAGTGCCCTTTTACCGATTCTTTTTTTGGGGGAGGGTTCCCCTACTAGGTACCCTTATTATTCTAACCTCTCTACTGGAGGACCTAGGATAATATGTTGAGGAAAGTGCCGTGTATTGTCAGAGGATTCTTTGGAATTGTAGCCTAAGAAACAACATGGATGTGACACTGATATTGGAGTTGCTCCGTGCTGTTCTTCCGAAAAGTGACTGAGATAACCAATACAATGACGCATGCAATGACACGGGTGGTGCAGCAAGCGTTGCCGGAGTGCTTTGGAAGCGCGCCTGCGGGCAAAATTTTCGTTGGACTCCAATCTGAAGGACTTGAGTCTCTTGAGTTAGCTTTAGCGGGTGCATATGCCATAAGTGTGGCTGCTTTTCAAGCTTTGACCCTAAATTATCTTGGACACAAGTGGTTCCACTCAGCAAACAGTGGAGCTTCGAGGGTCTTGATCGACCAACCCGAGTTGAGCCGCACATATATGTCTGTTTCACTGGGAGGGGAGGGTCTAGACCCTTGAAGCATGTTGAGAGAGCTTCGTTACTTGTTGTGGTTGCTTCCCTTTAGAGCACCCAGTTCAAGGATCATTTCGAGCATGCCAACTTTTTCCCGATGCCACATACCAAGGCCACCGTTTTGGCTTAGTTAGTTTTTGCCAAAGGGGTCTGCCGGAAGCGTTTGGTTTCCCTGTCGGCTGGAACTTGAGAGCTTCGCGCAGGAGAATCTGTCGCAATTGCGGCACCGCACCGCCGGGCTATTGGCCCAGGCACGGACAGACGATAAAAATTGCCAGGGAAGGAGAAACGGAATGATCCCACGGTTCATTCCCAGAACCCGCCCAAACCCTTCATTCGGGAATCCCCAAACGCTGCATTCCCAACACCCTCATTGTCTCGGTCATTCCAAACCTACACCCGCAAACGAATGGAATAATCAAAAAATAACCCAAACAGAGACCCAAAGATGCGAGGGGGGAGGGGGAACATTTTAGCACCAAACACGCCTAAGGTGTCCCTCGCGAAAAGAATCTCCCAATCCCTTTTTTGGTGGCTTTCCCACTCAAAATGGTCAACCCAGATTTGTTTATTTCTCTCGGGGTTGGTGGGCATTTGGACAATTTAGTAGATCACCTGAGTCTGCAAATCACTGGTTTCCAGTTGGTTCCCAAAAAAGCAGCTGAAACTGGACACGTGCTCCATTTTTTGTTCTTGTTACAGTACAGATCTTTATTCGAACACACACCCAAGAGTTTGAAGGTTTGTTCTGGCCTCAGGAGGTGAGGCAATGTGCCGGTCGTTGGAATCAGCTTAAGATCCTGGCATGACTTCTTCCCCCGAATTAGATCCCCTTTTTGTCGTTTTGTTTTTTGGGGTCCCTTTGTTTTCCACTAACCAGGCAAAAAGAAGATGCCGGGGTCCTAATTCCAGACTAGACTTGTGGTCTCTGGTTCATTCAGCTTGCGGTGAAGGAGTTCCTTCTTAGGATCCTACGGAAGTCCTGCAGAGCGGGAAGCTGAACGATGTAGCAAAAGTTTGAAGCACACTTCCTTTCCGTCCCCTTGTCTCCCTGTTCTGCCCTTTATGTTCATCGATTCATTGATCTTTATCTTGCTTGCCCTCCTCTCTATTATTATCTTCCACTTAGTCGCCATATCTTAACGATTTTCTTCCTCGTCGTCTCATGCGCCTTTTGTCTTGTTATATGTTTAGTTTGTATATTTGTCTTTATCGATATTCTTATTGATTGATTCATGTGTATATGTATCTACAACATGTGCCCTTATATGGTTCTGTATCTCGTTGTGTATCATCAGATATTATATATACATATATACATAGATGCATATTGTGCATGCATGCATGTATGCTTGCACGCACGTATGCATACATACATACATACATACATACATACATACATACATACATACATACATACATACATACATACATACATGCATACACAGCTCGTTCTATGCTTAACTACTGCTTGATTGTGTTCATTTATTTAATCAGTTCTTTTGGTTTATGTCCTGTTTTCCTGATTATTTTTGTTGTTATTTCTGTCTTTCGTTATTTATGTGTTCTGTTCTGTATTCATATCTGTCTGTATTGTTTTGTTTATGTACTTATTTATTATTTTGTGTGTTTGTTTCTTTCTTTATTTCTTTTTTTCTTTACTTCTTTCTTTCTTTCTTTCTTTCTTTCTTTTTTTCTCATTTCACTTTGTGGGAAGCTATGTGTGTGCGCGTTTGTCCACGAACCAACAAGATGGAGCACCTCTTCGGGTGCCATCGCGTGGTCCCGTGGGATTTTTTTCCGGGTCGCCGCCGTTGAGGCTGCCGACACTGGAACCCTGGAGAAGATTCTGGGGGAAGTGAAGAAGGACTCTGAATTCATCATGTGGCTGCGAGTTATAAAGGAATCGCTTGGCTTTTACCGGCCAGAAATACCAAGGGGGCCAGGCCCAGGCATGTGTTTCCCCTATGATTGTTTGGGATCTTGTTTGACACTCATATGGCTGTGGGTCACCATCTACCTGGATCCCCAGGTGCCCTTATTTTCCAGCTACTTTTGCCAAATTATGGGCTACTAGTGGATAAAGTGGCTGGAAAAAAGCGGCTACTTGGGTGAAAACCGTTTTGGGATCCCATTTTGCTTGGTAGGTGAATTCACCCATTTAGAACCTATTTTAGTGGTTGGATTGGGATGTTCACCGGGGGTACGAGGTTTTGACCCATGGCCAGCTATTGGTGCCCCATTTGCCAGGGGAAACCCAACTGGTTTCGGGTTTAGGGTTGAGGCCCCATTTGGCCGGGGAAGCCAGCTATTGGTTCCTTTTTTGTTGGTCCACAAACTTGGCCACAGCCGGCTTCAGCCTTCACCCGGGCGAAAGCTTCAAGCCTGTGAATCTTCCCCACTGACGCAGAATTCGCCGAAGGTGTCGTAGCCTTTTTCCTTTCGGCGGGGACGTTGTTTGGGGTATGAGTTTGAGCATGTTTGCATTCCTTTTTGCTCAGTTGAGTGGCTTCCCGAAAGAAGCCTTTTTCCTGGCTGGGTTTTCCCTTTTCTTCCAGGGTCATTGGGGTCGGGATGAAGTGCTTGGTCGCAACCTAAGGGCGGTCACTGCCATTTGGACTGTATATCATACATATATATATATGTATATCCAAAAATACACACAGAAGCCAACTGTTTTTTTGTCCAGGCACAGTCAACCCATACATTCGCACCTTAGGGCAGATGTGGGTGACGTGTTCGAATCGGCCTCACGGCACAGGACATGTTCGTGGAGGTTCGCAAGAAAGTGGCGGGTCTCCTTACTGAGGCCGGCGAAGACCTTCCGCTTCCATGGCCAAGGGCGATGTTGTTGGTTGGCTTTGAGTATCGGGCAAATCTATGCGCAAAACCACACCCCTTCAGCGAGGCCTTGAAGAAACGCGGACTATCCCGTACAGAGGCATCTAGATGTACTTTTGCCTCGTTTCAGGGCTATTTGGAGGTTTTCCAAGCTTCGTTTAGGGTTCTGACAGAACTCAGTTTTGTCATTGGCGGATTGCTGAATCATTCTAGGGGTAACTTCCCCATTCTTTCCACGGATCCGAATCTTTCTAGAAAACCACCAAACATCCAGGAAAAAGGGCGATCGGTTTTTGAAAACGATCGCTGAAAAGAATGGAATCGGAATTTCAACCCCTAGAAAAACCAAAATCCAGGTGAGTCCAAATCCCTAGAATCAACCCCTAGAATCATAGGTGTGTTCCCCGAGACCGGCTTCTCGAAGCAAGTCGACTTGCCCGGGGGTTTCTCGCGACAGATGCAGGCCGCCAACAACGGGAGCTTGGAGAAGATCTTGGAGGATGTGAAAGACGTCAACGAGGAGCCTGGATTGTTGAGCTTGTGTACTCGCTGGCTTTGGGCTTAGGATAGGTCACCTACCTCTTGCTCTTGGCTTTACTTACTCTATCCTTTTCATGTTGTTTTCTCGGCCATGTTTGCAGTTCCAAGAAGATCCTCGTGTTCCTGGTCTTTGGGCAGGTGAGTGCGGGTTGCCTGGCTTGGCAGACCACTTTCCTCCAGCATGTTCGTGGACAGGAGGTTTGCGTAACATGCGCGCAGACAGGTCGAGCGAGCGAGAGAAAGAGAGAGAGAGAGAACAAAGCATAACACGAGATACACGCAAAGCCAACACAGCAAGCGTGCACACACACACACACAGCTCACATGTTGATGCCATATCCCCCTGATGTGTTCAGTGCAGGAACAGCCAGGTGTCCGGCAGAAAGCAGCTGAGCTTCTCAGCAAGGCAGGATCTTGACTCAGGCGAGAGACACTGGAGCCCCAGCCCAGAAAGGTTCTTGTAAGAGTCCCTAGTTCTGAATGCCTTCCTTTGTTCTGGGGGTGGGGCGGGAGGCCTCTGGTGTTCTCCTCACATAGACAACCACACGCGCACACACACACACACACGCAAACAGTGCAAACAATTACAAAACATATTTGTGGCCTGGAGACTTAGACGAATCTGAGATCTCTTTGTGAAAGCAACATGATTTGCTCTTGTTGGGGAAAACATTTCAGGGAGGAATGGACGTGTCTTGTGCATGTTCTGCTTCCGAGCCGTTGTTGAGAGGAATTGGTTTTCAAGTCTGAATTTCGGAAGACATAGTTCAGCAACTCGAGGTTTTTCTGGGCTTGATCTTTGAGCGTTGGTTTTTGATTCAGCCAGGGTTGGGCGAGTTGGACAGTTTTTCGGAGAGGATCCCTGGAAAGCAGTTGCACAACTAGCGAGCCTCGGGACATGTTTTTTTTTTTTTTTTGTGTGTTTTCCATGAATACATTTTTCTCGGTTGTCTCCTATATTCAAACGTGTGAGATGTGGTGACCTGCGTGCATTCTGAGGCTACAGCTAGACAGCTCAGAGCCGAGAAGAAATTGATCTGCAGGCTGCGCAGGACGGGACCCTGGAGAAGATCCTGTCGGAGCGTTTGATGCAGACGCAGGCCTTCTGTGAAAGGGGCGAGAGCGTAGAAGTTTGGTGCGGGAAAAGGAACGGCGTGTTTGCCATGAGGGGCCACCTCAGGTGGACCACACATCCTATAGACTCACTGCCTGAGGTCCTGGACTTTCAGCACTTTTTAGGCTTGGAACATGACAAGAGTTGGGACCTTCTTTTTTTGGCCAATCCGCTCGATTGGAAGTGAGTAGCTTGACAGCAGGCCTTGTGCGCCATGCCCAGCGCTCAAACCCGTTGGGTTTAAAAGCAAATGGTTCCCACAGTTACGCCCTACACGCAATGCCTACTTCTTCCAGGGCATGGTGTCAACCCTGTGCAAAACAGAGGCATGTACCACGGAAAACTGTTCGTTCAAAAGAGGCTCCCAAACTAAAAAGGTATTTGCAGGTAGGGGGGCACCAACTTATAAATTGGCTTGCCTAGAATGTCCGTGTAGCACAGTCAACCGAGTGCAGAACAAGAAGGAATCTTCGCTGCAGCCGACATGATTTCCGCGGGACGCGCAATAACACACGGCGCGCTGGCATGTTCCCTCTTTGATGGATCTGGTAGGCGGGTTCAGCACAGGCACCAGACGTCCGGCAGCGAGCCGCCAACCTTCTCACCCAGGCAGGATCAAGCACTGAAGTTTCTGCGCCTCGACCAGTGACGTGAATGGGCCGCGATGTTCCAGGACGAAGCTTCGCTTGGCAAGGGATCTTTTTCTACTAAGGTATACGTATACGCTCAAAGACATCCCGGGCCGAGAAACCATCGCTGGAAGTCCCCTGAAGAAATGAAGAACAACCTAGTGAGGGATGTGCGCCAGTTTGGCTATTCGAGATTTCTGTTCCAGCCCAACCCAAGAATAGTATGCCAGGACGCGCAACAAACAGACACACACACACACACACACCCAGGCACGCACGCACGCACGCACGCAAGCACGCACGCAAGCACGCACACGCAAGCACGCACGCACGCACGCACGCGCACACACACGCACACGCACGCGCACGCACGCACGCACACGCACACCCACACACCCACCCACACACACACACACACACACACACATCGCCCGCCCGCCCGCCCGCCCGCCCGCTCGCTCGCCGCCCCGCCCGCCCGCCCGCCCGCCCAGGCACAGCTGCACGTGCGCACGCACGCGCGCGTGCACGCGCACTCACGCCTGCGCACAAACGCGCGTACGCACGCACGCGCGGACGCAGGCGCACATGCACATGTGCCTCTCTTGTTCGTTCTTTTTTGTTTTATGAGGCATATAGTGACTTGTGCAAGCAAAGGGAGAGGTTTTGGCTGAACACTTACCTCGAGTCCAGAGGATGCCCTTTCATGTCAGGCTGCGCAGGACGGGACTTTAGAGAAGATCCTGTTGGAGCGTTCGGCGCAGGCCTTTGGACAGCCGCAGGGAGGATGTGGTTTCATGTGCAAGTACGTCAATCAAACTTGGCCCAGCAATGTGCTTGTTTTTTTGTCGGAGTTCCTGGAACTGAAAGTCCTTTGTTGCCAACGGAAGGCTTACTATGTGGGAAGATAAGCAAGTCCAGTACACGTGGTTGGTCCTTAATGGTCAATGAGGTCAATGGTCAAAGGCAACCTCCCATCACCACCCCAGCATTTTATAGGATAATCCCTAAATGAGGCTTTTACGTTTCCGGTGTTGAGTTTGGTCTGGCTGTCTGGAGGGAATCTTTCAAGTGGGTGCATTAGTTGAACTAGGCTGAGGCATGGATGTTGAGGTCGCTACAAGACCATGCGCTTGCTTCTTTTCACTTTCGTGGTTTGGCTGGCTCACCTTGATCCCATTGAGACAACATTGACTGGAACTGTCGGCGAGTGGTGACCACTTACGGTTGGATGAAAGTAGACACCACATCAACATGGCACAATGACCTCATTTTGGTTGGGACATCTCAGTCCCCACATGACGGGAGTACAGTCACCCTGGTGCGCTAGGTAGCCACAGGGAACCAGACTTGTTTCATAGCACACATATCCAGTCTATATGGTCCATTTGGGGTTGGGACAGCGTGGACTCCCTGAATGCAAACCCTTGCGATGTCCACAGGAACCGAATATTTTGACGGCTCGCTCGGCAGAAACCAGCGGAGCGAACAAGGACCTGGCAGAACACCTGCGAAATCTGGCGAAATCGATGCGAGGAGTCCAGAGTACTCTTCAGCAAAGTCGTCCCCAAAGCTTCAGCCCCCATTACAAGAAGGGTTGACCCAATTTGGAAGATGACCGGATCCTTACATAAAGAAAGGTGGTATATCGACCACCAGAATGTAAACGGGGGCCGGAGCTCCAGGCGCTGAATCCTGCCAAAGATCGTCCTTTGGACTGAATCCTCAAACGCCGCCTTGAGCGAATTGGTTTGTTCATTGCAGCGCAGGCACCAGACATCCGGCAGCGAGCCGCCGACCTTCTCACCAAGGCATGATCAATTGGCGTTGAGGTTGCCCCACCCGTCCATGCGACCAGGCATTGAGCGAAGTAGGCTCAACGTGGCTTACCCACGAAGGTGCTGTTCTTGGTCATCCGACAATGTATTTCAGATTGTGAGAGTATGGTGAGTTGTGCAAGTAAAAAGCGGGATGTTACAGGAAGAACCGCACCCTGAATAGTGAAACTTTGAAAGCCTACCCCGAGCCGCGACAGCTTGACGTGCGCCAGGCTGCGGAGGACGGGACACTGGAGAAAATCCTGTTGAAGAGGACGCAGGCGTGGCAAAATCCAGGAAGTCGGGAGGGGCGGGGGGTGAGATTGCAGGTTTTCGCGTTGGAGCAATTACGTTAATCACTTGACACAAGCAATGTTTGTTGGGGCTGTTTGTTGGAGTTCCACCTGTAGCTGAAAGGCTATGTTGTCATGAATGCGGGGGTATCTTGTACGCGGGACTTGCAGAGAGCTGCCCTTGGATTTACGGATCGTTTCCTGCAACAGAATGCGGCCGACCTGTCATCAGCAAGGACTCATTGTAACATCAAGACTTACACATGCAAACACACACACACACACGCAGAGTGCTAGCACGTTCCCCCTTTGATGGACCTGGTGGACGCGTGCAGCGCAGGTACCAGACATCCGGCAGCAAGCCGCCGACCTTCTCACCAAGGCATGATCAATTGGCGTTGAGGTTGCCCCACCCATCCATGCGACCAGGCATTGAGCGAAGTAGGCTCAACGTGGCTTACCCACGAAGGTGCTGTTCTTGGTCATCCGACAATGTATTTCAGATTGTGAGAGTATGGTGAGTTGTGCAAGTAAAAAGCGGGATGTTACAGGAAGAACCGCACCCTGAATAGTGAAATTTTGAAAGCCTACCCGGAGCCGCGACAGTTTGACGCGCGCCAGGCTGCGGAGGACGGGACACTGGAGAAAATCCTGTTGAAGAGGACGCAGGCGTGGCAAAATCCAGGAAGTCGGGAGGGGCGGGGGGTGAGATTGCAGGTTTTCGCGTTGGAGCAATTACGTTAATCACTTGACACAAGCAATGTTTGTTGGGGCTGTTTGTTGGAGTTCCACCTGTAGCTGAAAGGCTATGTTGTCATGAATGCGGGTGTATCTTGTACGCGGGACTTGCAGAGAGCTGCCCTTGGATTTACGGATCGTTTCCTGCAACAGAATGCTGCCGACCTGTCATCAGCAAGGACTCATTGTAACATCAAGACTTACACATGCAAACACACACACACACATACGTACGCACACACACACACGCAGAGTTCTAGCACGTTCCCCCTTTGATGGACCTGGTGGACGCGTGCAGCGCAGGTACCAGACATCCGGCAGCGAACCGCCGACCTTCTCACCAAGGCATGATCAAGTTGCGTTGAGGTTGCCCCGCCCATCTATGTGACCAGGCACTCAGCGAAGTAGGCTTAACATGGCTTACCCACGAAGGTGCTGTTCTTTGTCAGCCGTCAATACCGTCAATGCTCTCAGAAGTCGGCGGGCGCGTGGCTCACATAGCGCTCTGGTTCTTCTTTTGCAGCTTCGTGCAAGACGCTTGACACTTGTGTCAAGGTCAAACACCCTCCCAGTGCCAAAGCATCTCTGAAAAACATGGAAAACAGACAAGACATGTTTTTGCTTCAGCTCACTTTGAACATGCGACGTGTTTCTCACTGAGCCTTTTGTCTTTTGTTGACAAGAGCCTGCTGAGACAGATTTTGAGAGTATAGTGATTTGTGCAAGTACCTGAAGCGGGATGTTACGGGAAGAACCCCAGCCTGAATGGTGAAAGCCTACCCGGAGCCACGACAGTTGACACACGTCAGGCTGCGCAGGACGGGACACTGGAGAAGGTCCTGTTGAAGCGGACGCAGGCCTTTGGAAGTAGCGAAATGGAGAGGGCGGGGGGTCAGGGAGCAGGTTTCGCGCGCGTACGTCAATCATTCGACGAAATGCCTTGTTGCCATGAATGCGGGATATCTGGTAGGCGGGAATTTGAAGAGAGCTGCAGTGGGATTTACAGATCGTGTGTCTTGCTGGTCACAGCTTTGCTACAGGATCATTTTATGTGTCAAATTGCATTGGAAGGACCCGTCTGACCGTCTGATTCCGAGGGCTCGAACTCTTGCCGCCACTGCCTGGATTGGCTGGCATGATTTCTGAAGGCACCGCCCCACCTGCAACAGAGCGTGGCCAACCTGTCATCAGCAAGGACTCATTGTAACATCAAGACTTACACATGCAAACACACACACACACACATACGTACGCACACACACACACACACGCAGAGTGCTAGCACGTTCCCCCTTTGATGGACCTGGTGGACGCGTGCAGCGCAGGTACCAGACATCCGGCAGCGAACCGCCGACCTTCTCACCAAGGCATGATCAAGTTGCGTTGAGGTTGCCCCGCCCATCTATGTGACCAGGCACTCAGCGAAGTAGGCTTAACATGGCTTACCCACGAAGGTGCTGTTCTTTGTCAGCCGTCAGTACCGTCAATGCTCGCAGAAGTCGGCGCGTGGCTCACATAGTGCTTTGTTTTTTTTTTGCAGCTTCGTGCAAGACGCTTGACACTCGTGTCAAGGTCAAACACCCTCCCAGTGCCAAAGCATCTCTTAAAAACACGGAAAACAGACAAGACATGTTTTTGCTTCAGCTCACTTTGAACATGCGACGTGTTTCTCACTGAGCCTTTTGTCTTTTGTTGACAAGAGCCTGCTGAGACAGATTTTGAGAGTATAGTGATTTGTGCAAGTACTTGAAGCGGGATGTTACGGGAAGAACCCCAGCCTGAATAGTGAAAGCCTACCCGGAGCCACGACAGTTTGACACACGTCAGGCTGCACAGGACGGGACACTGGAGAAGGTCCTGTTGAAGCGGACGCAGGCCTGTGGAATGGCGTCGGTTTTGTCTCATTTAGTCTTTGGAGCCACCTTACATGGTTGTTGTTGGGAAACATTTTAGATTTTAGCTTATTGTGGTTTAGTGGGAAATCCCCACAGAACTGCTAAAGTTTATACTCTTGCTCCCCTTTCAACGTCAACCAAGCTTAGCCCCTTCGGCGTTTCGGAGTCAACTGGCATATCCATTAAACCGACCAAAAGGTTAGACCTTTTTGCTCAGGGGCAAGAACAATCCAGTCATCAAGGAGTATCAAGCATTTGGCGCATGCAACGTTCGTTGGTTTCCGACTCCGTTGCCACAATCGGAGGAGTCAAGCTGCGAAACGGATACTTCTAGGTCGCCCAGTACTGCCCGTTTACCCTTTTTTGGGAGGGTTTGCCAACTAAAATAGTTTACAGCAAAAAGGGTACCCTTATTCTAAACTCTCTACTGGAGGACCGAGACTTGGTATCTTTGTGAGTGGCGTTCTTTTGTTGTGTGTGTGCTTGGGTCCCTTTATGTTCCCAAATGCACCATCAAATACACCATGGATTTAATCGATATCTTGTGATATTGTCAGATCATGTTGGTCTTTGTCAAATCTTGCGGTTGAAACATGCTGGATTCTCCGTAGATCGCGCCAGTGGGGTCCTGCGATTCTACCATTTTAGATGTGCTACTGGCTTTGTTTGTAGAAGATCCACAGATAAAACAACCGAATCCACGATTGTTCAAGTGATTGTTCGATTGTCCGCTATTTACAGCAAAAAAAATAAGCTCTGGTGATATCCCCAACAGCGCCACACCCTCAAGAACCCTGGCGGAAGAGCCGCTCTATGAGCTTTTTGCAGAACTCTCGCAGAATTCTTGTGGAAACTTGCCCCAGACCACCCCAGAGCCCATCTGGGCAGAGACCCCATCGCTGTCAGCTGTTGGGTGCCGCATGAACTGGAGACTCTTCCGGCACAGTGAAGGGCCATGTAAACATGTCCTGAAATAGGTGGGGAGCAAACCACCAATCCAAGCCGCCGATCATAGTGCACAGCCGGTTTTGCTTAGGATGTCGCTTTAGCTGCACATGCAGCCATCGGGCCCGACGGCGCCGTCGGGGCCCGACGCTGCAATCGAAGCCTGGGGAGCGCGCAGCCGGTGCTTAGGATGTCGCTTTAGCTGTTAAGGCACATGCAGCCATCGGGCCCCGATCGTTCCTGATCGGGGCCGACGGTGCCGGCCCGATCGGGGCCCGATTGCGCCGTCGGGCCCCGATCCGGGCCCGACGGCGCCGTCGGGCCCCGACGCTGCAATCGAAGCCTGGGGAGCGCGCAGCTGGTGCTTAGGATGTCGCTTTAGCTGTTAAGGCACATGCAGCCATCGGGCCCCGACCGTCCCTGATCAGGGCCGACGGTGCCGGCCCGATCGGGGCCCGACGCAGCCCGACGGCGCCGTCGGGGCCCGACGCTGCAATCGAAGCCTCAGGAGCGCACAGCCGGTGCTTAGGATGTTGCTTTAGCTGTTAAGGCACGGGCCCCGATCGTCCCCGATCGGGCCGACGGTGCCGGCCCAATCGGGGCCTGACCTCGGAATCTCCAAACGCTGCTCGTGTGGAAATCTTGTGGAACCCTCGTCTTGCGCAACCCTTTTGGAACCCTGTGCCCGCAGCCCTCGGCTTCCACCAGCCACGGTTCCATGAGGTTCTGCAAGGGCTGCGGGGTCCAGGGTTCCACGAGGGTTTGCTCATGGGCGGAACACTAAGCAAAACCTAAAACCAATGGTTTTCAGCACACTTTCACTCTCTACACTTGCTCACAGAATCAGACAATGTGGCCCGGTGGGCTTTGGGTTACAAGGTCTCCTTGTGGAACTTCGTGGAACCCTGGTGGAACCCTGGTAGAACTCTGGTGGAACCGTGCTAAAACCCTGGTGTACAGTGAAAGTGTGCTCAAACCATTGACTTTCGGTTTTGCTTAGTGTTCCGCCCATGAGCAAACCCTCGCTGGTAACCCTCTCAGCCCTCACAGAACCTGGCGGAAATTTGGTGGAACCCTGGTGGAACGTTGGTGGAACTCAGGTGGAGCCCTGATGCAACCCTCGTGTGGAAACCTGGTGGAATCCCCCACCTTGCAGAACCTCGTGGAACCCTGGTGGAAACCACCCCGCAGCCCTTGCAGAACCTCGTGGAACCCTGGTTGGTGGAATCCTCGTGGAACCTTACTTCAGGACTGCCCCCGGTGGAACCCTGATGGAACCCGCCCCGGTTGCAGAACCTTGTGGAACCCTGGTGGAACCCTGGTGGAACTCGTGGAACCTTACTTCAGGACTGCCCTGGGGCACCCCCGCAGCCCTTGCAGAACTTCGTGGAACCCTGGTGGAACTCTGGTGGAACCGCTGGTGGAACTGGTGGAACCCGCCCCGGACCACCCCACAGCCCTTGCAGAACTTCGTGGAACTCTGGTGGAACCTTGGTGGAACCCTGGTGGAACGCTGGTGGAATTCTGGTGGAACCCGCCCCGGACCCCGCAGCCCTTGCAGAACCTCGTGGAACCATGGTGGTAACTCTCTGCTGGAACCCGCCCCAGACCACCCCGCAGCCCTTGCAGAGCCTCGTGGGACCTGGTGCAACCCTCGTAGAACCGAACTTCAGGACTGCCCCAGCCGTTGGTGGAACCCTGGTGGAACCCTGGTAGAACTCTGGTGGAACCGTGCTAAAACCCTGGTGTACAGTGAAAGTGTGCTCAAACCATTGACTTTCGGTTTTGCTTAGTGTTCCGCCCATGAGCAAACCCTCGCTGGTAACCCTCTCAGCCCTCGCAGAACCTGGCGGAAATTTGGTGGAACCCTGGTGGAACGTTGGTGGAACTCAGGTGGAGCCCTGACAGATGCAACCCTCGTGTGGAAACCTGGTGGAATCCCCCACCTTGCAGAACCTCGTGGAACCCTGGTGGAAACCACCCCGCAGCCCTTGCAGAACCTCGTGGAACCCTGGTTGGTGGAATCCTCGTGGAACCTTACTTCAGGACTGCCCCCGGTGGAACCCTGGTGGAACCCGCCCCGGTTGCAGAACCGTGTGGAACCCTGGTGGAACTCGTGGAACCTTACTTCAGGACTGCCCCGGGGCACCCCCGCAGCCCTTGCAGAACTTCGTGGAACCCTGGTGGAACCCTGGTAGAACTCTGGTGGAACCCCTGGTGGAACCCTGGTGGAACCCGCCCCGGACAGCCCTTGCAGAACTTCGTGGAACCCTGGTGGAACCTTGGTGGAACCCTGGTGGAACCCTGGTGGAACCCTGGTGGAACCCGCCCCGGACCACCCCGCAGCCCTTGCAGAACCTCGTGGAACCTTGGTGGAGCCCTGGTGGAACCCTGGTGGAACCTTACCTCAGGGCCGCCCCGGACCACCCCGGAGCCTATCTGGGCTGAGACCCCTTAGCTTTCAGCTGTTGGGGGAAAAAACCACAAGCAAACAAAAATTTAGCAACTTAGCAAAGAGCCAATGATTCAAAAAAAAAAGAAGCAGCCGGATCCATGATGGTTCAGGTGTCATCAAGTGATACCCATCTTTGATTTGCGAGTCGCGCCGGCTTCGATTTTTTTTGCGGCCTGGCCTTCGGAGGCCGCAGAGGTCAGGAAGCGTCTTGGCCGGCGGCGGTCTCTTCTCGGCGCGGGTTTTCTTTAAGGCAAGCCAACGGCCAGGTGGAGCTGTCTACACTTCTCTCAGGCTAACATGGAAGCTGGCAGGAGGAGCTTGGAAGACTACTTTCCTTTTGGGGAAGCCCTCTGTCCACTTCCAGGTTTGTTGGCGGGAGGGTAGTAGGAGAAACCAAAGCCTGCCCCCTGCCCAGCTGCAGTAGCTTGCCAGAATCAGAAATCGCCGGGTAGCAGAATCAACAGGCACAGCGCAAGCGACTCGTTCGCGGAACTCGTGCAAAGCTGTTGCGTGCTTTCGGTTTCTTTCACTTGCTTAAGAACATGTTTCAAATTCCCCTGGGTTCAAAGTTCAAAGGGAATCGAGCACTGGAATATATATATATATATATGTATATACATATATATATTATTATTATTATTATTATTATTATTATTATTATTATTACTTTTATTATTATTATTTTTTTATTATTATTATTATTATTGTTGTTATTACTGTTATTATTGGTGTTATTACTATTATTATCATTGTTATTGTCATTGTTATTGTTATTGTTATTATTATTAATTTCATTTGTTTTAAAGTTATTCTTCCAGGGAACAAATTCGCAAAAGGGTGTCCAGTGCCAAACCAGACTCGCACTCCGATCTTGCAGGCAGTCGACCTGCGCCAGAGAGCCGCCTTTCTGCTGTCCAAGGCGATTTCGATTTTTCCTGGGAGTGCCATGGGCTGAGCCATGGCGCCGCAAGGTTAACCTTTCATTTCCAGGTCCTTTGGGTAAGAAACCACAGGAAAGCAGCCATTTTGGGGGGTGCCCTATTTTGAGGCCTCACACGGGCAGATGTGTTCCAAGATCCTTGGGTGAGCCCTGCCTGTTGATTCAGCCTTGGGCTGGTCTGGGTTCCGGAGCGTGGCTCGTTTTGAAGCGTCTCGGATCACGGAGCGAGTCTAGGTCTGAAGTTGAAATGGTCCGTCCATTGCCTTGCCCCTGGGGTTCAGTTACCACTATGAAAACAAGAGAGGTTCATAACCACTGTTTACCTAAAGATTGTCGTCATCCAAATTGGGTCAACCTTTCTTTTATCTTAGAATTGTAGATCTCTTTCCATCTCTATCTTATGAATCATGATTTTATATAAAAATAATATGAAAGAAACCAAATGTAATAAAGAGAAAGGACATGATGAAGAGAATTAGTCTTTATGCTGTACCTCTCCCAACCTCTGTTTCTCCCTTCTGTCGCTCCAGCGGTTAGAGGTGAGAAAGGGAGAGGACCTATATCTCAGGGACTTGACCGTTGGCAGCTCTCATAATCTCTGTTCCTTTCATGTCACTCACCTAACCCCCAGCTTCTTTACCTGTCATTGGCTGGGAGAAAGGATTAAGGGATGCAATGGAGAGTCAGGTAACGGCGAAGAGATGGAAGAGTACAGAGGTAACGGTTGGACGAAGGAATCTCACTCAAACGGGGTTGAACCCTAGGGTTACTCCAATGTGGGCGTGGGTCCAACATAGGGTAACCCCAAAATGGAGCCCTGGTACATGGAAACAAGGACGACAACCTGCGGTGCCCTGGCGGTTTAATTTGACCCATGCCCATGTCAAAGTTGTTGATGTACTTTCTCAGAGGAATCAGGGGTTTGACAACTTGTGTAAGGTCGGGCAACATTCTAAATGAGCGCCCAAATCCCCCCTATTGGCCATTTAGCAGGTGCTTCTACCACTTGGTTGTATGGTGGTTGTAAAGGCGTCCACAACCTTGACAACCATCTTAGAAATCAGAATCAAACTCAATGGGTTTTGGGTTGCGCTCTCTCAATAGGCCCTTCACATCCCCTTCTGGTGCTTGCCAATGTAACCTCTAGGAAAGGCTAAGCGAAAAGAAGTTTCGGCCAGGGGTGATGCTCATAGGTGGGACCTGTAGGGATGCCCATTGTGGAGTGTGGCTGGATGTGTATTCCTCCCTTTTGGTGGAATGCTGTTGGGACTCTTCAAAGAGCCAATGAAGCCGGCGCTTCGTGAAACGCGCCTGTGCCATCCGACGCTTTAAATGCTGCGACAGTACCAAGTGGGCGTTTCTGTTGTTGTGACAGGTTTTGGGGTTGTCGAGGGAATCAAAGTGAACACCCACAAAGGTTCCCTGAAAGGAATTCGCCCTCTCGGCCACATTTCTCTGCGTTTTCCATGGAGGCAAGCCAGGTTGAATTTGTTCACGCATTGACATTTATGTCTTTGCTCTTTGATCATGTGATGCTAAGGGGTTACATCTATTTGAGTAAGCTTACTTTTTGGTTGAACGCTGACCCAGATTGCCACTTGAACAGCGCCCAAGCCCCCGATTGGCAATTTTAGTAGAATAACATGAGAGGTGTAGTGTTTCTAGGGGTTGATTCCCCTTTCTTTTCAACCATCGTTCTTTAAGAACCAGCCGTTATCCTGGGATTCCGGAGGTTGTCTAGAAAGAAGGATCCCTGGAAAGAATGGGGAAGCTACCCCTAGAGTGTTGCTTCTGTAGGTCTGATCCATCTCAGTAGACTCAGAAGTCGCTGGATTCTGCGCAGTTTTTTCGTGGCTTCTTCAGGCGGCGGAGGATGGAACGCTGGAGAAGATTCTAGCGGAAAAGAAGGCGGGGCAGTGCATGCGAATGCATGTTCAGCTCACTTTGACGCGGGGGTAGGGATGGTCCACCCTTTAGATTTTTATGCTGCCAATGTTTATGGATGCGTCTTTTTCGGTGGGACCCGTTAAAATGGTTGGTTTCCTTTTGGCCCACAACCCCACAATGGGTACTCCACCCCCGCCCCAAAGGCAAAGAAAACAGGAAACGTACGCAACCATGGAAAGGGTTCTTTGCAAACTTCCCATTGCTGGGCTGGCAAGGCCCAGACAAAGCCGTCTTATGCTGTATCTAACAGAGCATGGTCAATCAAATGTACAGCGGTCACCAGGCACATCTCTTCTTCCACTTTTCTCACTGAACTCATTGGGGGTCAAAGCCAATGGGATCCCATTTTGGTTGGATTGGGT
>CAUJNA010002824.1:62974-157974 GCA_963377175.1 Effrenium voratum | reverse complement strand
ACAAGGGTTCCCAAATCGTCCATGTCCTGAAACCGAGTCGAGAGCTCGGGTTCGAAGAACCAGGCGTGCCAAGATGGGTCGCTGGAGAAGGTCTTGGAGCAAATGGCCGCGGCCAAGGCTTGCTGGTTCTCCCGGGTTCCGCTTTCGGAACCAGTTGGGTCTGTGCGTTTTTTGAGGGGAGGCCCCCCTTCTGGTTGGTTTTTGCTGGGGAGATGAAAGCAAGGCACCACCACTTCGGGGGTTCCCCCGGTTTAAGACAAACCCCTTGAAGTTCGAGCTCCCAAAGAATGAAGTTCGAGCTACGAAGGCGACCATGCACTTGGTGGCCGCGAGTTCTCTCAAGCCATTCGGCAGGTCTTCGGCCGGTCCGTCCAGGCTGCCACAAAGTTGTTCCCATTGAAGCCCCTGGCCTGGCTTCCCCCTCAATTGGTTTTTAGAAACTCACTGTCCTCATGGACTCACTTCCTGAGTTCCTGGACTGAAAATTCACTTTCGGGGAAGGTCACTTTAGTGGCAAGCAAACAGTTTGGACGTTTGTTTGGCCGCTCCACTCAGGAAGTGAGCTTCTTGTCAGGTCCCCTTGACTGTCCCAACTCGTTTGTTTGTCCCTTTCCCGGTTGACTTGGTGCTTGTGTATGCTTTTGTCTATTCAATCTGTCCTATTGGTTCTCAAGGGGAATGGGTTGTGCGGTAGTACCTGAAACTCACGCGAAGTTAAGATGTGTTTTTTGAGTATGCGAAGATAGCGTTGCACATTGGACATTGGATGTAGACGTGTTTCCCAGGGAACCTCCCATGCACACCTGATCTCCATGTAGGCTTGTCTGTGAACAGGGCGCCCATGAAACCATTACACATGGACTTCCGTTTCTCTTTGGTCTCTTGAATTCACACCCCAAAAAGAACGGTACTAACCTGCAGCAAAGGCACATCTTTTATTTGCCGGGCTGGTGGTTGATCATTTAAGGTTCCTTGATTGAAAGGCAAAGGGTCATGGAAGACAACTGGTTGAAGATCCTTTGGCTTTGAATGGGTCCGGCTCTTAAACCGTTCTCTTTTTTTTTCTTCTCCGGGAAGGCGTTTGAAAAGAATCACTCAAATCGGAAGGAGTTCTCCAAAACGAATGTTTGTTTTCTTTGGTTTCCATTTACGACCGTGTCCAAAAAAGGGTTCAGCCCTTGTGACCGTTGTCCCTATGTTCGTTGCCCCAAGACGGCAATGAGGGGTTCTCTAGGGGAAATCCATCGTTCAGAGTCTAGAGAATTGCTTTTGGTTCTGAAAGTAATTTGCGACGTTTAGGGTCTTTAGGGGGTTTAAGATTTAGGTTTTAGAGCAGGGATTGCAACCAGCTACAGGAATTTATACTGGACATTGGTGAAAAACCCGACCAAAAAGCAAGCTGAGTTCGTGCGGAGGTTCCTGTAGCTGGTTTCTGTTTTGCTTCATCAGCTTGGGCAAGAAACCCTGTTTCTTGTTCAGAATCAATGGGCAAGCATGTTTCTTCACCACTGGTTGCTCACTTGCTCGAGGCGAATCGACCGGGTCTGACCTTGTAGTTTTTCCTGGTTGGTCCATCTGTAGTCATGCCCCCAAAACCTGATCACCTTTTATTATTCGGAACCGTTGTTTTTCTTTTTGAGTTTACTCCAGCCGTGTTTATTTTAAATTTCCTCATTTGTCATTCTCATTTGGTGTTTGTTTTGTTCAATATGTGATTCCAGAAAGAAAACACCGGAGCCTGTTTATTTCTGGGTCCACTGAATGCAAGTGAGCCGTCGAAAGGCGTGGACCAATTTTGACAGGAGCAGTCGCTGGATGCCAGCCGTGTGGCGGTGGCCGGATTGCTGGGCCAGGCGTGAATGCGTCAACGGAAAACGACACCGCATTTGGCTGTGGGTCAAAAATAGGTACCCAAAATGGGACCCTGGCAAATGGCAAAGTAGACTAAAACCTGCGGTCCCCGGGTGACTTAAGTTTATTTACACGCTGACGCGACACAGCCGGCCACCGGGCACCTTGCCCTGCCCGTTCTGTCACTTCCCTGTCCTGTAAGTCCGATGAGTAGATGTTAAGATCTTAAAATTCTAAAAACTTTGAGATTCTAAGGGTCTCAGACTTGAAGACTTTCGGAATTTAAGGTTTCAATGGTTGAAGAATTAAGGTTTTAAGATTCAAAGATATAAGGTTTTTGAAGGTTATAACAGCCAGGCCATTGCCCAGCCATTTTCCATCCAAGGCTTTAAGATTGTATGTTTTTTTGAGATTTTCAGATTTGGCGACTTTCGGAATTTAAGATTTTAAGATCTTAAGATGTCAAGACTTCAAAATTTGAAGATTAAGAGGTTAAGGAATTGAGAAGAAAATAGCCCGGATTGAAGGAATTTTATTATATTTTACTTGTTTATGAATTTAAGATTTTCAGATTGCAATAGTTCGAGATTTAAAGAATTTAAGTTTTTGAAGCTTTTAAGATTCTGAGATTTTCAGACTTTGAGAATTTAGGAATTTCATATTTTAAGATTTTAACATCTGAAGATTCAAAGACATGAGGGTTTCTGTCACTTCCCTTTCCTGTAAGTCCGATGAGTAGATGTTAAGATTTAAAATTCTAAAAACTTTGAGATTCTAAGGGTCTCAGATTTGAAGACTTTCGGAATTTAAGGTTTCAATGGTTGAAGAATTAAGGTTTTAAGATTCGAAGATTTAAGGCTTTTGAAGGTTATAACAGCCAGGCCATTGCCCAGCCATTTACCATCCATTATCAGATTTCGAAGGCTTTAAGATTCTATTTTTTTGTGAGATTTTCAGATTTGGCGACTTTCGGAATTTAAGATTTTAAGATCTTAAGATGTCAAGACTTCAAAAGTTGAAGATTAAGAGTTTAAGGAATTTAGAAGAAGATAGCCCGTATTGAAGGAATTTTATTATATTTTACTTGTTTATGAATTTAAGATTTTCAGACTGCAATAGTTCGAGATTTAAAGAATTTAAGTTTTTGAAGCTTTTAAGATTCTGAGATTTTCAGACTTTGAGAATTTAGGAATTTCATATTTTAAGATTTTAACATCTGAAGATTCAAAGACATGAGGGTTTCTGTCACTTCCCTTTCCTGTAAGTCCGATGAGTAGATGTTAAGATTTTAAAATTCTAAAAACTTTGAGATTCTAAGGGTCTCAGATTTGAAGACTTTCGGAATTTAAGGTTTCAATGGTTTAAGAATTAAGGTTCTAAGATTTCATATTTTAAGAGTTTAAGATCTCAAGATTCTATTCGAAGACTTTAGGAAGTTTTTATATTTTTAGATTTTAACATTCTAAGTTCTAATATTTTAACATCTTGAGATTCTAAGATTGATTGTTAGATATTAATTTACGATTTTAAGAGTCTAAGACTTTAGGATTTTGAGATTTCAATCCAGGCCATTTTCCATCCATTTCCATCCACTTTAGATTTTCAGATTTTCAGGTTGCACATTTTCGGCAAAATTGGCCCGACTTAGTGGACAACATCCCCAGCATCCCCCGCATCGCCGGCATGCATAACATCATCCGCATCATCCGGGATGATGCTGGCAATGCTGGGGGTGTTGTCCAGTATTAGGCACCCCCTAAAAATGCTCGTTTTTGGACGCTGCGGGGAGATGCTACAACAATCGCCTAAACCAATCCGCAAATCCTTCGCCCCTTATAAGGGAGGGCCCAGCATAAAACGTATGCGCATGGTCCGCGCATGGTCGGCGGCATGGGGCGCGCGGCCTTATACCTGAAGGTAAGCCCTAACGGGCTTTGGCCTGCGGCCCGATCACGTCCGGTGGCCGGATTTAAGGGCTGCCGCCCAGTGCCGCCGACCCCTGGATTTAGTTGTGGTTTTGGAGCCACAAAAAACAGTGCCCTTGGTTTTGGTTTCTTTGGTTTCTTTTGGGTGAAATGTTAGTGGCCCCAAAAGGCTAATCTTGTATTTCAGGGTTTTGTTTGCATTTTTGAAGACACGAACAGGGACTGTGACTTGCTGGGCAACAAATGATCCCTGTCATGATCACTATCATCGTAGCATCCTCTGCATTACCAAGGGTGCCTAGCGATGATCATGACTACGCATCACTATCGAAACGGCACCTCGCCTCAGATGCCATTTGTGTCATTGAGATTTGGAGTCCTGCCTTGATGATAATCATCACTACGCATCATTCGCAGCATCTGTGGCAATCATGAGGATAATCATCACTACGCATCCCCAGCATCTCCAGCAGCGATGATCATAATCATGACTACGCATCACTGTCGAAACGGCACCTCGCCTCAGATGCCATTTGGGTCATTGAGATTTGGAGTCCTGCCTTGATGATAATCATCACTACGCATCATTCGCAAGAAACCAAAGAAACCAAAACCAAGGGCAGTGTTTTTTGGCTGCTCGAGAACCACAACTAAATCCAGGGGTCGGCGGCACTGGGCGGCAGCCCTTGAACAAGAATGAGATGATGATGGCTATCATGATGATGATGAGAAGAGCGATGACATCATAATAAGGATGATCATGATGATGATTATGATGATAACTATCATCGTAACACCCTTTGCATCACCAGTGCTGCCTAATAAGAGATGATGATGACATCCTCGGCATCACCAGTGCCGGCTAATAAGAGATGATAATAAGCATGATGATAGTGATGATAAGGATGAGGACTGTGATGATAAGTATCGTCGTAGCATCCTCTGCATTGCCAATGGGGTCTAACGTTACTTTTGAAATGCACATAAGAATAAGAACAAGAATGAGATGATGATGATCATCATGATGATGATGAGAAGAGCGATGACATCATAATAAGGTTGATCATGATGATGATTATGTAACACCCTTTGCATCACCAGTGCTGCCTCGCTACTTTTGAAATGCATATAAGAATGAGAACAAGAATGAGATGATGATGATCATCATGATGATGATGAGAAGAGCGATGACATCATAATAAGGATGATCATGATGATGATTTTGATGATAACTATCATCGAAACACCCATTGCATCACCAGTGCTGCCTAATACGAGATGATGATGACATCCTCGGCATCACCAGTGCCGGCTAATAAGAGATGATCATAACCATGATGATAGTGATGATAAGGATGAGGATGAGGATGATGATGATGATGATGAACTGACATGATAATCATGATGACGCATCCTCAGCATCACCAGCAGTCATCATGATAATCATGTCCACGCATCTTCTGCATCTCAAATCGGGTCTAACGGGACACTTGAAACGTATATAAAAAAAGATAAGGACGATGACGAAGAAGATGATGATGATGAGCACCATGATGACGATGCTGATTATGATGATGATGAACTGACATGATAATCATCATGACGCATCCTCAGCATCACCAGCAGTCTTCATGATAATAATGTCCGCGCATCTTCTACATCTCAAATTGGGTCTAACGGGACACTTGAAACGTACATAAAAAATAAGATGAGGACGATGACGAAGAAGCTGATGATGATGAGCACCGTGATGATGATGATGATGATGATGAACTGACATGATAATCATCATGACGCATCCTCAGCATCACCAGCAGTCATCATGATAATCATGTCCACGCATCTTCTGCATCTCAAATCGGGTCTAACGGGACACTTGAAACGTATATAAAAAAAGATAAGGACGATGACGAAGAAGATGATGATGATGAACACCAACTGACATGATAATCATCATGACGCATCCTCAGCATCACCAGCAGTCATCATGATAATCATGTCCGCGCATCTTCTGCATCTCAAATCGGGTCTAACGGGACACTTGAAACGTATATAAAAAAGATAAGGACGATGACGAAGAAGATGATGATGATAAGCACCGTGATGATGCTGATGATGATGATCATGATGAACTGGCATGATAATCATGATGACGCATCCTCAGCATCACCAGCAGTCATCATGATAATCATGTCCACGCATCTTCAGCATCTCAAATCGGGTCTAACGGGACACTTGAAACGTATATAAAAAAAGATAAGGACGATGACGAAGAAGATGATGATGATGAACACCAACTGACATGATAATCATCATGACGCATCCTCAGCATCACCAGCAGTCATCATGATAATCATGTCCGCGCATCTTCTGCATCTCAAATCGGGTCTAACGGGACACTTGAAACGTATATAAAAAAAAAGATAAGGACGATGACGAAGAAGATGATGATGATAAGCACCGTGATGATGCTGATGATGATGATGATGACTGACATGATAATCATCATGACGCATCCTCAGCATCACCAGCAGTCATCATGATAATCATGTCCACGCATCTTCTGCATCTCCAATCGGGTCTAACGGGACACTTGAAACGATATAAAAAAGATAAGGACGATGACGAAGAAGATGATGATGATGAGCACCGTGATGATGATGCTGATGATGATGATGATGAACTGACATGATAATCATCATGACGCATCCTCAGCATCACCAGCAGTCATCATGATAATCATGTCCGCGCATCTTCTGCATCTCGAATCGGGTCGAACGGGACACTTGAAACGTATATAAAAAAAAGATAAGGACGATGACGAAGAAGCTGATGATGATGAGCACCGTGATGATGATGATGATGATGATGATGATGATGATGATGATGATGAACTGACATGATAATCATCATGACTCATCCTCAGCATCACCAGCAGTCATCATGATAATCAAGATAAGGACAGCGGCGACGACCGCCACGCCGATGATGATGATGATGATGATGATGATGATGATGTTGAATCTTCGGTTACGCTCATTTACCAGCCAGCCTTGGACTTGTAACCGCCCTTCCCGTACGCCTCCCCCTTTGAGGAGAAGGGGTCGGCGGACTTACTTGGATGGCAAGGCATCTGTGGGTAACAGTTTTGCATTCCTGATTCGAGTGTTTGGAGGGCAAGGCATTTGTGGGGCAAAATGGTGCATTCCTGGTTCGAGTGTTTGGCGGGCAAGGGTAAATGTGGGCAAAAAATGTGTTGCGTTCCTGGAGTGTTTGGGTACATAGGTCAAGGGTTACTTTTGTTCAGCATGGCCTGTTCAACGAAATCAGCGTTTTTTGGCGCAATTAATTTTCCCTGTTGGAACATGCTGGGGTTTGGTATGTCTTTGAGTAATGGGAGTTCACCCGGCCATTTCCCCTGTGCACCTTAGTTCCACCAGGGTTCCACTGTTAGATATCCAAAAAGTAGATGTAAGCCCGGAAATGGCGTGTTGGTCCTTTCTTTGTAGCTTTGGCAACTTCCCATGGGGGTCTCGCTCATGACAACAGCTGGGTCTTCCTCCCAAAAAATGGGCGACCCTTAAAACTGGTTTGCTTTCCATTTGAACAACAAGTTAAGGGGGACCCACCCACCCGCCAAGTTTTGGTACATCCCATTTGGCGGTCCATGCGAGATGCGGGTGCTTTGCAAGTGAGCGCAGTGATCATATCGAGTCGCCGGCCTTAGACGTCCTGCCCTGTTTCTCCGTCCGTTTGCCTCGGGTTCTGTGTTGTGATAACACCCCTGTGGCTTCAAAGGCAAAGGGCTGGTCCATAGCTCATGGCTTAGCAGAAGCGAATGGAAGACGTGTTTTTTGATGTGCCACTTGTCTATGTGTGTGGGCTTGCAATCAATCAGGAGACCTGGCAACCTGGTTGCTCTTAGTTTGTGAGATGTTGGCCGGTGGCTTCATTTGCGCGTCCCTCTACCAACAACTGGCGACCTCAGACCCTTTCCAATCGGGTTTACCCCTGTGGCTCATTGTTTCTTCTCTCCACATCTCCTTTTGTGAGCCGCGAATGGGCGCTTCACGCTTGGGGCCTGAAAAAAATCAAAACAGACATGCTGAGATTCCCAAGTCACTCGGCAATGCCGCGAAGGCCGCAGAGGATGGCCGTTTAGAGCAGCTCCTGAGGAGCCTGCAGGCGGTCAATCCGGTTCTCGGTTCTCCGATTCGTGCGGCGTCCATTCTACGGCGTCCATTCGCGGGAGATTTGTTCCTGGCGCTTGGGTTGCAGCGCGATTTCGAGGGGACCAAGCGTGTAGCACCTTCAACTTGGGAGAAAAAATACATACTTAAGGGGGGGGTTCTTAAACATAGGGGGCCCTTTTTGGAATCCGATTTTAAATTTGCGGCAGCAAGAAGACCGTCGCCAGTGTTCCACATGTTTCGTGGCCATACTGTGGATATGGGTCAAAATTCAACCACCAGGGCACCGCAGGTTTTAGTCCATGTTTCCATTTACCAGGGTTCCATTTTGGGGTTAACCTATTTTTGACCCACAGCCATGTGTTTGAGAACTTGCCAGGCTGCGAGCTCAGAACAAGTTTCTAGCCTCTAGTCGAACGGGGTCCCCCCCATTGCGACATGAGATGCTCCACGATCATACTTGTCGACCTGATACTGTGGACGGACAAAATCCTGCACCACTTTGAAGCCATGCGGAAACCATTGTTTGTTGGAATTTACAGGGGGATCATCATTCCAGGGATTTCGTCCATCCACAGTATGTTTCACTGGATCTACCATGTCAGCGAAAAATATGTTTGTTTGTTTTTTTGCAGGGAGTTCAACACGGGTCTCTCAATTCCGACGTCCAAAACAATCATTGGAACCAAGAATAAATTGATCAACAAGCGATTCGGGGAAGTCGCTGGACCCCTTGCCGCAGGGTGGCTGAGCCGTCTATATCGCCTACATCGATCGAGTATTGGGGCTTGAATATGCTGCATGCATTTCAAACCCCAATATGGGGGGGGTGTTATTTTGTGGGACCCCCCCCCCCCCCAAAGAAAGAATGAGAAGAAACAACTTGGCAGTTTTATGCTTGGTTTTCCTTTAAAACCACCACACAACAGAATACACTCAAAAAAGACACACCATATATGTCGGCGGCTTCTAACCAGGCCTTTGAAAACAAAATCGAAGGATTTTGGGCCACATGGCCGTGTTCCACTCAGGGGTTCAAACCACAGTTCAGCCGAAGAATCGAGCCGTTTAGTTCGAAATGTTGATTGCCAGCCCCCCGTATGGTCGTCCTTTTCTAGTTTCTTTGACATCAAAGGTCAGTGGGCTGCGCCGTTTGACCTGGGCAATTGAATCTTAGGCGCTCGGGCTTCTTTTGCAAGGTTTATTTGGGAGCAACGAACATGCAAGGCAGATGGGGGGGTTGATGAAAAGGTCCGTGATGCATAGGATTCATGACCATGGCTGGAAAGCCACACAAAACTTTGATATTTACGACTAAATAGGATGACCATGGTTGGACAACCGTAGAAACACTTTGATATTTGCAACTGAATAGGAAAAGTGTTACCCATGGTCAAACCTGGCGGCCCTAACTGGAGTTTTGATCAGTCACCACATTGACATGGGCCCATGCTTCGACAGACAAATTGGGGGAGGGGGGTGGTGTTTGGCCCCAAAAAATGATCTGGTTCCCTACTAATTTTAGGGATACCCCCCCAACAAAATATATATACAGGGGTTGATAGCTCAACGTGATGCGATTTTTCGGCAATCAAAAAGTCCAGTAGATCCTCGGGTGATTCGAGCCTCCACCATTTGCTGAAGGAATGACATGGGGCACACGATTGACAGCCATTGATTTACCCAACGACGGGGAAATCCCATGGTTCCCATGTCACTTGCTTGACCTTCCCTCCTGGAATGGGCCGAACCGGTCCTCTTAGACCTTCCTTTTCCCTCACTTTGCTCCTGATTCGTCTCAAGTCCGTCCCAAAAAGCATGGCTTCCCTTTTCTGGTGGCAAACGGGAATCTAGGCGGAGACGTGGCAAAAGCTTGAGAGGTGAGCAATCCATAGGTCCAGGGCGCAAGCTTGAACCATCGAACGTCGCGTGCACTTTGCTTCAGAGATCCGACCCGTTGAGTCCCAGTTTCAAAAAAGCAAAGGCAATGTGCAACTTGGCCGGGCATTGAAAGGCTTGGATAAATGTTATCTGCCGAACCAGTTTTCTGGACCCAATACAGAATACAGGCTACTGCCGTTAAAGCGTGTCCAACATTTGTTTCTTCCGTGCCCAGTCCTGCCCGCGAGGGCTCGGTATGTTTTATTTTCTTCATTTGCCAGGGCGAGCCGATGGTCTATCAGGACCTTGCAGCAGAAGTTCGTGTCTGATCTCCACCCGCCCTGTATTGTAATCACGCCCGCACTAATGAAACACTTCAAATGTTACATTTCGAGGTAGTGGGGTCGGCCACAAACAGCACACACTTGCTTTACAAGGCTCGTTTCAAGTAAATAAGTGGTGTCATTGTTTGACGGTATCTGGGGCCAAGTCAGAAAGTGGGTTAAGTCAGAAAGTGGGTTTCCCTTTAACCTAGCACTTCTGCGTTGACTTTCAACGACTGAAGCACTCTTCAAAGGAACAAATTCAATTTTGCCAAGCCCGCACGCTGTGCGGGCCCAGATCAACTTGACAACTTGACGAGTCGCAACTTGTTGGGTTATTAGATAGAAGCACATGGTTCTCCAAGGACTTCATAAGATGGGAAGAGGTGCACCGAGCTTCGGAGCTGTTGCTGTCGTTTCCCTTGCCCATGTATCTCCACCTGAAAAGATATTCTGAGAAGGGTCACATCAAAACGCATATTATATTGTAGCTGTGGATTCGAATCTAGCAGTTGCCAAACGCTGGCACGCAGCGGCTCCATCTCTTGACTCCACGCAATGGACATATCGCGACCTCTTCGGTCGTCAGCGCTTTTGTCTGCTCTGACCGCCAGTGGCGATTAGAGATGTGCAAACGAACGGAAGAGGACTCGGTGTTGCCACCTTCCCCTGCCTTTTTTTTATTAATCAACAGTCGCTGAACAACTCAGCCCGAACCTAATTGAAACCGTTCCAGGACCTTGAAATCCTAGGTCCCCCAGTAATGCCCTTTGACCCCTTGTTTGGGGGGAGGGTCCCCTACTAAAATGGACAACTGAAAAAACAAGTTGGTCCCCCTATTCTAACCTCTCTACTGGAGGACCTTGAAAGCGATGCGAATGGTTGGATCCGTTCGCAGCGGACTCCTGGCCGCGCTGTGTCAGAAGTGAGCTTGGGCCAGCTCGAGCCGGAGGACATGAAATATGACGAAATTCATTTCGCACATAAAAAAACAATTCCTTGATCCCATAGGAAATTC
Source organism: Effrenium voratum (assembly GCA_963377175.1). Taxonomy (NCBI): domain Eukaryota; class Dinophyceae; order Suessiales; family Symbiodiniaceae; genus Effrenium; species Effrenium voratum. The sequence continues at coordinate 146,786 of CAUJNA010002824.1, read as the reverse complement.
CCAAGAAATGCCTAAGAAAATTCTTCAGAAATTCCTAAGAAATCGCACATAGGAGGAGGAATTCCTGAGAAAAAAACAATCACTCCTTGATCTTCCAGGACCCTGGAAAAGCAGGCCTTTGGCCGAATTTCCACTTGGAGCCAAGATCAAAATCAAGAAGGACCCTGGTTTTGTGGGCCTTGGAGGACCAAGGCACTGCTTTCCCATGTTTTCAATTTGGTGCGCACGGATTTCGCAACCATCCACGGCGCAGCACTCCCGAAGCCCCAAAGGCCTTGAAGGAGTCGTACAATTTGAATGAAGTCAACTAAACCCTAAACCCTAAACCTTCAACCCTAAACCTTAAACTCTAAGCCATACACCCCAAACCTTAAACCCTTAACACGATGCAGACGTGGCATACCATCCCTAGCTCTTTCAGGATGATGTGGCGAATATCCGCGAAGCAGCTCGGGAGTCTCTGCTGGAGGCGCTTCGGCTCAGATTGGAACTCCGACTGTCGGAGGCTGTGTCTTGAGAACAAAAATGCCAGACCCAGCCATGAGACACTCGTTTGGGTGTGGCTCAAAACTAAAGAGAGAGGGAAACGCAGGTCTTGGTCTTTGGTTCCATTTACCAAGGTGCCATGTTGGTACATGTTGTTGAGCCACAGCCGTTAGACTCACACAGTTACAAGGATATATTGGCACTTGAGTGGTGGGTATATACAATCGCGGTGGTTCCTTCACCAGAACCGGTGTTTGTTTTGAATTCAAGCCAGCCGTGCTTATATTGAAGTTCCTCATGTTGGTTTTCATATTTCAATATATATATATATAGGATTTCAGAGAAAACCCTCCGGTGGGTTGGCACCCACTAACATGGGAACCCCTTCCCCTTTCAGCGCCTCTTGCCGTATTTTCCGTGTTTTCCTTGTTGGGCGACATGGATCTGTGGACAGCTTCAGTCACATCAGGACGGGCACCAAGAGAAAGAGACATGCGTTACCTTGGCTCGTTTAGATTTTGGATTCGTGTGTTGTAAATGTTGCAATTTCATCTTTTGGTTGCCAAACTGTGGGCGAAATCCACTTCGCACCAGTTGGTACATGATTTATCCCAGTGCTTGTAGGGTTTCATCCACTAGCAGCTTTTGTTTGCAAGTCCTGTATTTCTGTGAGGTGGTTTCAAGCATGATGAAGAGCATACGAAGACAAGAAGCTCAACACGGAATCCGGACCGATGGGATGTCATGTTCGTGTATCCCCGTCGGTTGCCTGTGTTTCCGCAACTTCCTGGTTTGCTATTTCCCCGGTTGTCTTCTAAAGGGAAGCGGTTCTGACTAGAAATGCTTGCTTTTTGGGTGACATGAAGCAAATGGAAGCAACGTAATTTCAGCTGGGATATAGGGGATGTTCATCAACCCCCCCGATCAATCAAGAATTGAAAGCATTGAGAATGTGCAGAGCACTCGGGTTTCTCGCAAGGGAGACGTGATTCACACACCGACCGTGCAAAACGCCAGCGTGGCCTTCCCTTGTGCAGGCTGCGTTCGATGGCTCCTTGGAGCGGGTGGTTTCTGACCTGAAGATTGAGAAGGACCGGATGCCACGTGGCTCGGGTCTGCATGGCGAGCTTGGGGAACATCACGCGTATCCATGGCTTTAGGATGTTTCATTGGGTGGATATTGGGCTGAAGTGACCCCATCCAGCCTGGACAACACCTTATAAAACCTTCTTGGTAACAATCACGGGACATTCCTTCAAGCTGCGCGGTGCACATGTGGCGTGCTGTTGCAGGCACGAAGTCAAAGGGGTCAAGGTGTATAAGGTTTTGTTCAGGCTGGATGAGGTAACTTTCGCCTAATATCCGCCCGCAAGCAGCTGACTTGTACGGAAGCCCTCAAAGCAACACCCAAAAGCCATGGATCAGCTTAGCTGCTGGTGATACAATGCTCATTGTCATCATACGTGTGTTTGAATAGGTTGGTCTAGTTTGGGCCGTTGTTCGCCGCACGAACAAGTATCATGCAAGTTTGACTGCTCACAGGCTGTTTGAGACTACTTGCGCAGTATCATCAACAAGAAACGTGTGCAAGCTCAGATGCATTGCATTCTGTGAGGGCTTGCTTTTTGCCCTTTGTTTTTACTACAATTGAAGGGCCCCCTTTGTTCTTGGCACTAAGGTGTCCCTTTGATTTCGACACAGGGGTCCAAAGGCCTCATATCATTCCATGAATGTGTATGGACATCTCCATAGCCAACGAAGAAAACAACCTTAGTGTCCCTTATAGTACCACTTGGAGGGGGTGAATCATGGTCAACTGAATGTGCCTCTCGCGTACCGGCAACGACCAAATGCCATCATACATTGGCTGGTTCAGCAGCCTGATGGCTTTGGTTCCGGTATTGGAAGGTGTGAAATTGCTTGGTGGCTCCCCAGCCTGATCCCTGGAGAGAATGGGGAAGCTTCCCCTAGAATTGTAACAAGGACTGCTTAGACACACTTTGAGCAACAAACAATCGCCACTTACAGCTGCTTGAGCCTGCTGCAATTCAGTGCATGCCCATGCGTTTCTGGATCTCAAGATTGCAGACCCATACAGATTGGGCGAGCGGGGGGGGGGGGGGCGGCAAGGGGCAGAATGATAATATTAATTTCAATGGGACGTGTCTTTCAACACAGAAACAGTTCTTGGAGAACGGTTGGGGAAGGCAAGTTGGGCGGTTGGAAAGCGAGAAATGCAGCACCGTCAAGTTGGACTTATGTGGAGAATTGAGTAGACCACCTTGCTGTGTTTGGGCAAGTGATGTCTTGCATCATCATTGAGTGCTTCCGCATCTGGTCTGCTTTTGCATCCTCCGGCCTCGCAAACATAACGTCAACTCCCAGTCACATGCTCTGTCTGCTGGATTAACTATTTACAAGTGACCTTTCCGTGACACCAGTCAAAACATCTGTTCTCATCGTCTGTTGCTAAACACACCTCGGTCATTGAACCATGTCTGACACTCTTTCACCGCCATGCATTCACTACTACTTGTGGCTGTCCCCTCTCGCTAACCATCGCACGCTCGTGGTACCCGAGTTTTGGTTTTCCGGGAGGTAGGCCAAGCTTGTCCAAAGGCAAATAGGTGTGTCTTGTTTATGGGGGGACCCTCCCCGCAACCCTCAAATAAGGTGTGGGTCAAAATTACACCAGGGAACACAGGTGTTAGTCCATGTTTCCATTTACCAAGGTTCCATTTTGGGTACCTATTTTTGACCCACAGCCAAATGGGTTCTCCTCTTGGTTTAGGGGTTACCCTGAAAAAACGACACCTCCTGCAGACCACTGAGTTCCGAGAGTCGCTTCTCGCTCCTCGCCAGGAACGGCAGGCCAAGGACGGCATCCGCCTGAAAGCTGCCCAACTCTTGGAAGAGGCGAGCCAATTCGGGTCAAACATTGGTTAACCCCATGGGTTGCCCTGTGCACACATGGACTAAAACCTGCGGTCCACTTCCTGGTGCTTGTTTTTTGTCCCAGACCCATTTGAGCTAAACCTCGCTGGGCCCAAACGAGGCGCATGATGAGAGACAGAGTTTGTCATCGGAGGGCTGGCTGCATACCTCAGTTTTCCTCTTGGGCAATGATTGGGAGTGGAAGCTCTGTCAGACACTTCCATTTGGTTAAGAATATTTGTTGTTTTCCTCTGTTGGTTTTGAAGGGAATCTATCACTACTGGAATTATTTGTATTTTTTCCAGGGGACTTAAGCAAATGGAGGGACACGATAGGCCCCTGTCTCGGCGACTTGTCAAGTCGCTGAGCAGTGAACTGGAGGCTCCCACACCACTTCAAATTGAAGCCTAGGGTGGCCAATGATATCCAATGATTCAATTCATAAACCTGGCCCCAAATCCGGCGTCGCCATCGGGGAACAAGGCGCACCGGGTGAAAGGCAGTCTCTGCTCATTTGTCTACGCCCAAACAGCTGGCGGCTTCTTTCTCTGCAGGCTGCTGACAGTGGCGCCCTGCAACGAGCAGTCCAGGAGGTGAAGAACGACAGATCTTCAGCTTGGCACCCAAGCGAGGCGATAGAAGTAATGTTTCTTGTTTACAGTTAACCAATGGAATTGTGTTTTATTGTTCATCTCCTATATTGATTTTTGGTATCCTATATTTATGTATTTGTGATACTAACTAGTTCTGAACATGTCCCTTTAACCGACTACCACGAAAAATTAGCTGCCTTGTTCAACCATGGCTGGAGGTGAGCACTTGCTTGCTTGTGGGGTGTGAAATAGGTTGGATTTCGACCAATCCGCTCGTAATCTGAGTGGGTTGGTTGCTGGGTTCAAGACTTTCCTTGGTGGCTCCCAGCCATCCAGTTCCTTAGCTTTTTGGCTTTTTAGTGTTTAGTGGGGATTTCCATTCAACCCACTAAAAGCGAAACTTTTTTTGCGGGGGATCTGAGGACAGACAGCCCAGTTTCTTCATGTCGTGTTTCTGGTAAGCGCTGGGTTGCCCTGCTGTCAAGCAGAAAACGGAAAGTCTTCTTTAATCTACAGCAGCTGGGTGAGAGCTGGGCACCCTTCGAGGATGGCGCGTGAGCACGAAACTGAAGAGGATTACATGTAGAGGGCCGTGTTGACATATGACATAGCCATTTGCACAAAAGCAGCAATTACCATGCACCCCACTTAACGGGAAATATCAATCATATAGCTGAGGGGATGTAGAAGTACGTTTGGGAGGGATACAGCTGGCATCCTTTGACAGAATATGGCGGTTCTTCCAGATGACCTATGACCTATTATTTATTATTCGCTATTGGTCTTTCGTGGTGTTTTATATTTCAAGACGCCCACAGAAGCCCTACCCGCCAGCTTGGAGGACTTGCTTGGAGGACCCCCTCATTCCCCCTCCCCTCCCTCCTTCTGGTTTGTTTGGGGAGGTTGCTCAAGCAAACCAACAGGAGGCCGTTGCTCCTTCCCTGAAACGCGGCCCAGCTTGGGGTTCTCTTCAATATCAAGCACTCTCAACCAATTTCTCTAGCCAACCATCCCAGGCGCATGCCAGGTCATTCAAATGAAGCACAGAGTGGTCCCTTGTTTCTCTTTGGAGGGGGGTTCCTTGAAGATCAGCTATCAGGCAACCCCGTTGGTGGATTCGGTTGGGGGTTGAACCCCTTGAGTAGCAACGGGAAGCCACTTCACCTCCAACCAACCCACCCCAGCTTTGCACGGAATGCTGAAACAAGTCCAATTTGGTACAGCGTAAACTCGTCGCCTTCTTTCCAACATGGAAGTGGACTTCTGTCAGCATCTTTGGCTTTTCAGAGGCTGGGGTAGTTTTTCAGGGGCACCTTCCCCATTCTGAACCCATGGACCCGAATCTTTCTAGAGAGCCTCCAGAAATCCAGGTTGAAAGCGGCTGGAGCCGGTTTTTGGGGTTGAACAATGCCCGAAAAGAATGGACAACTCGGTCTTCCAGATTTGAGAGGTTAGAAGAAGTTGGTACCAACTTTTTCCGGTTTTGTCTATTTTAGTAGGGGAACCCTCCCCCAAAAAAGTTGGTACAAGGGCACTACTGGGGGACCTAGACAAGAAATCAACCCCTGGAAGTTCGTTCCCTCTTAAACCCCGCTGGAGCTCTGAAGGGTTTCTGTCCGAAGCACCTTCGCAGGGCTTGTCTTCCAGAGACAAGGCGGCCAAGTTGTTGGAGGAGGCCATGGCGTTGTACTCAAAACTGGGGAGAGGGGAATAGCCATATGGGTATATTATCTTTGGCGCATGTTGCTTGGATGTTAGGACTTTAACTTTTTGCCAACTAATGGGTTTTCCATTAAGCCACTGAAAGTTAAATTGTTAGCAGGGGAGCAAAAAGCAACCGGGTCCCGAAATTGGATTGTTGTCCCTTGGGTTTCTCTGATCACCAACCCGGAAATGGGTGTCCCGTTTTGGCCGCGCCAGCAATAGGTCAGGTTGCCCTTTCTTGGATTGATGGTGGGATGAAAAAGACCCTGTTCTGACAGCAGTTCTTGCTCACTTCGTGGCGGACGCCTCTTAAACCCACCGAGCATGAAACTGCTCTCCCAAGACGTCTTCAAAGAGCTTCGGCGCTACAACGCTTCCGCTTGCTTAAGAAAGTTGGTTTTATTTTCCTCTGTGGTTTTAAAGGGAATCTAGAAACTACAGAAAATATTGGTTGTTGTTGTTTTTTTCCCCAGGGGGCGGAAACGCAAATTGAGGAACGTGTTTGCGGCTGGGGGGTTAGACGCAGGTTTGGGGACAGAGTTATTTACTCCGCGTGGCTTTGGAATGTCGAGCAAGCCAACGCTTTCATCTGGCAAGATCTGATGAACCCTCCAGACAAGACTCGCACAGAACCCCCCATTGGTTTGAGACATAGCACCCAGCGCCAGAGACGTTCGTGACGAACGTTGTTTGTCGCTCGGGGGTTAGCATCCCTCGCCCAAGCCATTGTGAATCTGCCCTAAGTTGAGATGCTGAAAATGTGGCTCCACATATTTGAGAAACCAGCGAACGCCGCGATGAAGGTTGATAGATAGAATTCATGGCAGAAATTGCAAACATCTGGGTTTAGGACCATAAATGGGGGTCTATGTCCACCAACCACTTTGGAGGGTAATGTTGACCCAGATTAACAAACATTGATTAATCTGGGGTTGTTTTCTGGTAGTGGGGGATTCAGGCCACTTTTTAACACCACCCCCCAGATGATACAACAGGGGTTTCTTCATCCGCTAGGTTTTCTCAGTAGAGCCCTTTGACCTTTTTTTGGGGGGAGGGTTCCCCTACTAAAATAGACAAAACCGAAAAAGAGTCTGTACCATTTTTTTCTAACCTCTCTACTGAGTACTACCCTAAACCCTAAACCCTAAACCCTAAACCCTACTGGAGGACCTAGAAGGGTTTCTTCCGACATGACCCACTGGCGAGGCTGCAGAGAGTGGCCAGCTGCAGAAGGTCCTACAGGAGCTGAGCGCCGGCCGAGCCGGCGAGCCCGGATTTCGCGAGCTCACCCGGTCTGGGTTTGAGGGTTTGGGGTTTGGGGCTGGTTTTGGGCATGAGGGTGGAGGGTCTGTGGTGGATGGGATGGGATGGATGGGATGGATTGCTATGGAGTCTGTACTTAGTTTTTTGGGTTCGGAGCCATGGCAAGTGGAGAAAAGTTCAGAACTTGTTTTGGCCAATCCACGGAATTGAGGTGAGGTTTGTTTGAGGAAAGCTTGGTTTTGAGGGGAAATCAGGGGGAAACGCGCCACTTTGGAAATTGCCGTGTTGATCCATGCCCATTTTTCCTGAAACAAGCAGAGATCCGCTCAAACCCGACTCCGCCTATTTGATTCGGGTGCGGATCGAAGAAAAAGGGGGCGAGCCAATGCCACTGAGATTGTGTGATTCCTTCCAGGTTTCCGGCCCTCAGGCAGCCAATTAGGTGTGTTGGATGGTTTGGATGGTCATGGTAAATGGAAAACCCCTCCTAACGTGGAGGTGTTCAAAAAAATGCGAATTAAAGCTTGGCTCCCTCCCGAAAACCCAACATTCCCATGTTGGAGTTCTTTTTTCGGACCTCCAAGTACAGAGTAGATTTCCTTTGTCTTGTTGAAAAGTTGCGAAACGAGCTCATACTTGGTGTCCCTTTCAAAGTGATAGAGCTTTGCTCATGCGAATGACCCATGTTGGTATCACAGATGTCGGGTCCACCATGAAGCTCTGCTATAACTTCCTTTGGTGCAGACCTAAACAAGGGGTCACCAATTCGTTGAAAAATCGGATCTCCGGGAGTCGTCCGGTGTTCCCCCCCCCCGACTCCTTGTGTTCGTTCAGAAAAAAGAAGCAACTATTTGCCACACTCCTAGAAGACAATGTGGATGTGCTCTTTGTGGTTTTTTTTGTTTTTCGCCTTGTTGGTCCTTTGTTCGTCATCTTTTTGTGCTTGTTTCCTTTTCTACGGGGATGAACCCACAGATTCGCCGCATGCAAACCGTTATCTAGAGCCTCCTTCGTGTCGACATGGGCCGAGGCATCTCCTCGGAAGGACATGGGGCAGATTGGAACCTGTGGGCGACCAAAAACAAACGGGCAGGCTCTCGTGGTTTTGGTGCTTGAGAAGCAACCCCGGTGCAAGATGGGTTCCATCCGGTAGCATTTCCCTTGGCCATCAGCTGTCAGGAGCAGGTCCTAACACTTCTCGCGAGTTGTGGGCATCCATTGCTTCCAACATCTTTTCTTAACGAGGGATTGTTCACCCTGAGGCGTTTCGATGCAAATAGCGACGAGGTCCCACTTGAGCGCATGGGTGGTTTGTTCTGCGGGGAGGGTTCCCTTAACAAAAGAGCTTAAGCCCAGTTTGCTTCGTAGTGGTTGGAAGATCAGGCGGATGCATGGCAATGCTTTTGGACAAGTGAGCATCAGAGCCACTTTCTGTGACACAGCAAGGGAGAATGTAGTCATGGGAACCTACAACAATTGGTAAGTCCCGAAGGGGTTCATGATCGAGAAAAGTGAAGGGCAGGAAACATTCGAGTTGCCCTAATTTGCCAGTTGGCTGTGTCTTTTTTGGGGGACCCCCAAAATGGTGGGTTCTGAGGACACCCAGCCGGATCTGATTGAATTATTCATCTCCGGATAGGCAACGAATGAAACCGGAAAGGGTGTGTAGCACTTCCTATTTGCTTATTTATGTTGCCGGACTTGTTTTTTTGTTTTAACCGATTTTCTTTCACTGCTGGATTGGTTTTAAAGGATGCCTTTTTACTCTGCTGGATTGGTGTTCAAGGTTTTTTCTCTTTCACTACTGGACATGTTTGCATTTCTCCCAGGGACTCAAGCTATTGGAGGATCAAACAGTGAACTGTGTTCGGGGGTTTCCTTTTGTTTCCGGAGGTCTCAGAAAGATCTGCGGTGCGTGTGAAGTTTCGGGGTTTCGGGAAAAACCCCGAAAATGGTGGGCGTTCCTGGTGGTTTCCTTTTCATCCACCAAAAAGAATAGCCCATAGTCATGTTCATGGTTGTTGTTGGGACACATTTTACATATTTTCGTTATTGTGGTTTAGTGGCTGAAATCCCCACTGAACTGCTAAGACTTAATTTTTTGCTCCCCCTCCAACGTCTAGGTCACGTTGACCAGATATGGAATCCGCATGATTTTTTCGTACCAGCGAAGTGGGCCAAGGGTTTTTTGGCCGCGAACATCTCCAAGCCTCGCAAGCGAGCGGTTTGACTCACAGCACTTCTGAAGGAGACGTTGGCGGAGGTGCAGAAGCGTACGGCGCACCTCTTGGCCCAGGATCGAAGTCGAATTCGAGGGGCAGTCGATGTTTTGTTTTTGTTGTTTCCTTCTTTGTTTTTTTTTCTTGTTTTTTCTTTTTTTTCGGGGGGGCAGTCGAGGGGCAGTCGATGGGAGGGAAGTGAACGGGTGTTTGTTTTCTTTTGATTCTTGCGGGGAAGCTGTACGCGTAACACATGAGCCACGTGCTCAAAACCGATTCGATTCGGGAGATGAAGGTTAAGGGAGAATCCCAAACTTTTTTATAAGTTGCTGCGGATATCCGCCTTCTTACTTCTTTAGTGGTTTCTGGGTAGACCATGTTGATACCGGGTTTTGATTATGACTCACATGGGTTCCATGAATGTGGCATAGGGTCAATAGGGTTCTCGCCCTGCAACCGCTGGATTCCAGCCGTTTTCTCCTTGAGGAACAAAGCGCCCTTCAAAATCAAACTGGAAAGCACGGGTTGCGCCCCCAACGCCAAGCTTCCCCTAGTTTCTCCAAAAGGCCCCAATCATTCTTTCTTTGCAGGGGGCTTCCAAATTAAATTCAAGAAGGCTTGCCGGCTTCTGAGATCTGGGACCCTTCCCCGCAAGACCCCGGCCTTCTGGCTTTGCCTTGGCTGCTATTTGCTTGGATCTTTAGAGACTAAGCTTTTGGTTGGATGTTTGTTAGAAAAGAAAGCAAGAGTCTCACTGCACCTCACTTGCCCAAAGCGAAATTTCACCTTTTGACCTCTTGGTGAAACCCCTTTGGTCCATGTTTTGTGGCCTTTCATTTCTGGGTCCTTTGGCCAAGTGAGAAACAGCGGTTCGCATGGGGTTGAGCACTTGAGTGGTAGGGTTTTGGTTTTCCCAAGACCACATCAATGGCGGTTGGCGGAGATCAATCCGACCGTGTGAATGAGATGCCTGTCAAATGGTGAAAAGCAACTTTCCAATCCAAAGCAAACATGGCAGTTCCTCAAGCAAAATAGGGGACGTCTTTTTGCGAGGCTAAAATTAGACTGAAGCCAACTTGGTTTCAGTCTGACCAGAGTTAAGCTGGAGCCGACTTTGCTTCAGTCTGACCAGAGTTGTTGGGGCCCGAACATGACTCATGCCTGGATTACAGGGCTTTTTACGTGATCACTTGCCGTGTCCGTCTTTCCAACAATCATGGATGCTGGCAGAAGGGTTGTTAGAAAGCTACATACAGTTGTCTGGAAAAGACCCCCCACGCAATTCCCTGATAAGATGGAACAGGGGTACCTGTGTGACCAGCTAACCAGCTGCGCGCTTTCCACTCCTCCGTCGGGAAGGGTATGCAGGCACAATAAAATTGGCAATGGAGTTTCACATGCTGAACGAAACCAGCATGTCCAAGCCACAAAGTTGTCATTTCCTGTTTGCACGTTTGCAAAGACAACCATTTCATATGGAAAAACACATTGGGGCCCACAGCGTACCCCTCTGTTCCTTATGAACAAGGCAAGTATGTCCCGGCAAGCTGAAACCGCCATTTTCAAAAAGCTAGCGGCTCCGCGAAAAAGCTGGCAGTGGAGTCGAGTTGAGTCGAGTCGAGGATGAGTTGAGTCGAGGATGAGTTGAGCCGAGTTGAGTTGAGGTGAGTTGAGTTGAGAGAGACTGATCTGGGCCAGGTTTTGCAACTCGACCAAGAGATGAGCGAAAACTACGACAGAAATGACTAAGAAGCAAAAAACCAACATGCAAGCGCAGGATCCCTTGTTGCAGGTGTTGGACATATAAATATGGGGATCCCCAAAATTGTTTGTTGTTTTTTCTCTCAATTCCCAATTGAAGGGAGGCAAAAAGGTAGCCCTCACAACAACCTAAGCCCATATTGCAGATTCTCCGCAGGTCCTAGTGTTGCGAAGCCAACTCCCTCCCTGAGCTCCCGGACTTACTCAGGAAGTGAGCCAAAGTGTCAGGCAGCCGACAGCGGGGAGCTTGAAAGAGTGCTGGCAAAGATTTGCCCGGCGAATGAGGTGGGGGGGGGGGGGGAAAGGGGATTTGGGGCAAGCTCACGAGGCATTGCCGGGGTTGGTGGATGGTTCACCAATGGCACCTTGAACTCTAGTGGAGTGATTCCAACAATTACTTTGGTGCATTTTGCTTGGCTGTTAGGACTTTATTTATTTTTTGCCAACTAATGGGTTTTCCACTAAACCACTAAAAGTTAAACTTTTAGCAGGGGAGCAGAAAGCAACCGAGGTTATTTACCCAGGCGTACTCTTGGAATCTGTCCAATCTCACGCGTCACACCAACTAGTCTTTGGCATTGGGGCGTTGCCGCGTTTTGATTTTCAAGTCGTCGCCCAGCCTTCACTTTTGGGAGTTTCCAGGCGCCTGGTACGTGAGGTGTTGGTTCTATGATGTTCTATGGGAAATCGCAAGCGAGTGGATCATTTCTTGCCCCTTTTGGGCTGGGTCCAACCGAAAGCACAGAAGAAACAAGAAGAATGGCCCGCCTTCTTGGAATGATGAAAGGAAACCGAACAGATCACAGGGCTCCCCAGATTCCCCCTCAAACGTCGCAGCAGTTAAAGGACACCACGCATGCGCGCGTCCATGTGCGTTTGGAAATTCTACAGTTCTACCTGTTCTTGTGTGGTCTCATGAGCAGCACCCAAAGCCGCCAGGGCCATCGTCTCAGTTGGTTCCACCTATCGGCATTGTAGCGCCTTAGCCATGGTACCAAACGGCGCGTTCAGGTGGAGTTGGGCATCAGGAGTCGCGTTGCGCAAACCTTGATGGAGGCACGGGGTTCCGAGGTTTGGTCCACATTTCAACAGATTTCAAGGAGAAGAGGGGAAAAGACCTGAAATCGGCCACGGCCACACCCATAATATGCCCTCAAGATGGTCAACAATTTGGTGGACGGCTTCGTGACACGGGGGAGGAGCTTTGAGTGTCCTACCAAAAGTCGGGGGATCAGCCCTGATCGAATGTCCCTTATGGGAATCAAGTATTTTTTGTTGTTTTGGGGGCAGGGGATGAAACGAGCTGACTATGAAGATCTTTTCAGGTTTAGAGCTGTTGCAGCAGTTGAAGCATCCCGTGCTCCGGCTTGGGGAAGTTCCCTTCAGCAAGTGGCCCGTAGTGGATTTTGTTGAGTTGTCTCTGGGCGTGATCAAGTCGGACCATATTCTTCGGAGACGGGCCTTTTGGCACAGCCGCTCAAGGGCGAAAGTGGAGCGGACTTTGGGTGGGTCAACTCTCCACGTAGTTTGAACGATGTTCGCGGCGCAAAAAGCGCAACTCTTTTCGGACTTTCGGTGGGTCGGCCTCGAAGTTGCTCGTCTTCTCTCTGCGCGTGTGTCACTTGGTTGGCGGACTCTCGGCGGGTCAGCGTCGAACAACTCGCGGTTTGCTTTTCTTCGCCTTTGTGCGCTGGAGAGACAGAGAGAGAGCGAGAGAGGCAGGAGAAAAGGATAGAAAGAGCGAAAGGAAGAGAAAGAGAAGGAATCGAAAGAGGAAAGACAAGAAGAAAGGCGAAAGAGAAAGACAATAATACATAAGAGAAAGAGAAGAGCAAAAGTGAAGAGGACGAGAAAGAGAACGAGAGACAAAAAGAACGAGAGAGAGAGAGAAGCAGAGAGGAAAAAAGCAAAAGACAAAGAAGAAGAAAAAACGAAAACAGGAATACAGAGGAAGATAACGATAAAGAGGACGAGGCAGCTAAATAAGCGTAAGAAGCAGAGAAAGATCCATAAGGTGAAGAAGAACCTAACGCGACTAGAACAAGAGGAGGACGAAAGACAACAAATAAGATGGAATGAGGAAGGCACAGAGAAAGACAAGGGGAAAGAGAAGGAGACAGAGATAGAGAGAGAAAAGCAGAAGACAACAAGAAAGAACCAGAGAAGGAACAAGATAAGCAGAAATAGAGAACGAGGAAGAAGAGAAGAAGAATGAAGATAAACACAAAAAGAAGAAAGAGGAAGAGAACACAAGAGAGAAGGAACAGGACACATAGAGAAAGAGCAAGATAAAGAAGAGCAAAAAGAAGAAGAGAGCGGGAAAGGGAAGAACAATAGTAAGGGGATGATGAAGAGCACGAGGAAGACAAAGAGAGCAAGAGAGAGAACGAGAAAGATAAAGAGAAAACAGATGAAGAAGAAGAAGAAGAGAGAGGGGAAGAGAGAGGGGAAAGAAGCGTGCTCCAAGCATAGCGTTCTTTTAACGTCCGCCACCTGGGCTTTACTTTTACGGAAAAAAACATACTCAGCTCCTTGGTTGGGCACCCATGATGAAGGTCCTTTTACAAGGGCTTCCCTTGTTTCCTGTTCGGGGTTTACCGCAATTTGAAAGGAAGGATACTTCACCAAGCCGAGTTCAAGAATCCCTGAGGTACATTCATGGGTGAGCTCGCTTCACCGTGTTCACTGTTGCCGCCTGTTGTGTCGTTGTCGTTGACGTTGCGGCAATTCCCGTGTTTGTTCCAATAAGTCTGTTTTCGTTCGCCTGCTGGCGCTGTTGTTGTGGTGGTTGTTGTTGCCGTGTTGTGTGGCGGTGGTTTGGTTATGGCTGTCCTCACAGGTTGCCGGTTCTTGGCTGCAAGCTTGGAATTAAATGAAGAGAATGTTCAGTAGGCAACACTGGGAGTACCAAAGCGTTGCTGAAGCGTGCAGAAAGATGCTTCGAGGGGTGCTGCGGCAGACAGATGGTCATGGTATGGTTGAGTTAAGGCACATCAACACCACCAAATGTACACATGCGCTGAAGCATGACTCGATGTTTGCATTGAGTTTGTAGAACACATGTTAAGCTTAGCTTTGCAGGAAGGCAACACGCCCACCAAGCTTACCCCTCCGCCCTATCCGCCGAACCTAAAGTCACGCACTGCACAGCTGTAGGCACAGATACAAGGGCAGATGTGGCTCCCAGACCTTCAGTGCTAGCGAGTTCCTTTCAAAAAGCGATGGCAAATGGCTCCCCACCTAGGTCCCCCAGCTGGTGCCCTTTCTCAACCCTTTTTTGGTCGGGAGGGTCCCACTACTAAAATAGACTACCCAAAAAAAGTAGGTACCAACTTTTTCCAACCTCTCAAATCTGGAGGACCTAGCTTTTTGACACAGCAGCCCACGGGATTCGAACCCCAGCCTTGTCATTGACTACGTGGTTGATTCGCCTGGCGCTACTTCCAGGTCCTCTACTGGAGGACCTAGGCTTTGGGCAGAGAATCAACTTGAGAGCGCGGCTTCCCCGTGGCCTCAGGCCGCCGAAGACGGCCGTCTCCACGAGGCCCTCCGCAATGTCAGGCCGCAGGACAGCGCGAGTCTGGAGTGCGATGGCGAAGTTGGCGAAAAGTTGAGGCAAAAGAGCTGCCTAGCTAGAAAACTTTGCCTTTACTACGGTGGATGGGCGAAATCCAGCTCGTGACCATACCTGGATCTCCTGGAAGTTAAGAATTCCTACTCCAAAATTGAAAAAGTACTTTTTGGCCTGAGGACACGGGTATGTCCACTTTCGAACGAGTATTTCTACTCTTGAACGGATATTTTCACTACCATCGAAGTGTTCATAAATCAGCACTGCACATAAATTATCAAAGGCTTATTACGTAAATTTGGCGTATTTTTTACGTACCTCCGAACGGGTCCGAACGGGTTCCGAACGGGTCCGAACGGATGCCTGAGCAGTCGGAACTACCCGAACGGGCATTTTAACACGGAGTGAAAATTATCACTCCAGCATGGAAGAAATTACTTTTTTCTTTTTGGAGTGGGAATTATTAACTTTCAAGAGATGCAGGTACCCAACAGACCGTTTTTTTGTTTTTCTTTTTCAGGGCGCCTGAGTGGTTGAGTGGAGCGGGACGCTACAGGCTCAGGGTTGCTCCGAGCACAATGACCAACCTCGGGCAGAAAAAAACGGAGGGTGTTTTGTGGGTTCCCTCTAAAAGCGTGGATGGACAAAGCGCACAAACTGCACCAGTTGGGATGCATGAGGCCCTATGAATCCTGGGGGTGCATCCAGCTACCAACTTTTGCGATCCACGAAACCCCAGTTTCCACCGTCGACCGCGTTGAGCCGACCGCATCGTTCATGGGAAGCAACTTGCCTTGCAGGATCGCCTCGCCGCAGTGCGTTCCAAGGCGGGTGATTTTTGGCGTGGTTTCAAGCCCAAGCTTGGATCACCCGGGTCCCTTGGTGCCTCAAATATTTTGGCGGATGTCAGGATTTTGCACCTACCGAATCCCCTTGAACCAAACCCAAAACCCCGCAAATATGGGGTACAGATGGGGTACCCTCTGTGGTAAGTTCCAACTCGGAGCTCCACTGGTTTGCTACCACATGTGTTGTTTCCAATCGCCGGATGGGAAGCTGAAGCCCTCGGATCTTGAAACATAGACCTTTGGCTTTCCCAAAAGGCGTCCCGGAAACAAGACACCTTGGGGATTGTCGACTTTTTACTCACTTCCTGAGTTCATGAACTTTAAACTGTTTGGCAGGAGGACCATTTTAGTGGTACAGAAAAAGTTTGGACTTTTTTTGGGCCATCCACTCAGCCAGTGAGTTTAGCCTCTTCACAATGGACTTGGGGAGCTTCACCAAAAGCAAAGCAGCCAGTCCGTCAGCTTCACTGGATGTTTGTTCATGGCGACGCACGCCTTTGTCCATGGGAGGCTTCTGCTTGGGTGCTTTTCAAAAAGCACCACTAGCGGGGGTCTGCTTTTTGAGTACCCCAAGACAGACTTAAACCCAGGGTTTCTCGTTTTGGGGGGAAGCACCCCTGGATTTAAGTCTCTGCAGTAGTCAACAAGTAGAACCCTGAGCACTGGAGCATACCGGGGGAAGCTTGGTCCATCCGGGATGTTCCAGGGTTGAGATTTTCACTCGCCACGAGACCCTCGGGAACCGGAAGCAAAACAGCGGACCGTCTCGTGGCTCTGGTCGGGTCCCTTTCCGAGTTCTTTGGGGAGTCCGGGGGCTTCCAATGGTCCGGCAGGAGTCGGGTCATCATCGTTAAAGAGCCGGAGATTTCTTAGACATGACACTCGCCTCTAGAATGGATTCTGAGAGGTGTGCCAAGGAAAGCATTATTGCATTCTAGTCCGGACTGTGACCATGAACTCCAGAGAGGAGTTCATGGTGACTTGTCTAGGTGCCAAAATGGAATGCCAGGGGTCCAAGTCAAGATTGTAGCCCCACCTTTGGGATTTCGGACTTGGTGCTTCGGATGGCTTTAAGGGCATATCTATGGGAAGCTTCCACTTAACTTCCATGCCACACCACCAATCTAAGTAATCTAAACCAGCAATTCGAGGGGCACCGATTTTAGTTGAGTAGTTCTAGGCTCCTAGTTTAGAGAGTTTGTTTTTCTTCTCGCCCTGGGGTCCCGATATGAGGTCTAGGCATTTGCTGCACTTGTGTTGCACGGTGGAGGTGGGTTCCGCTACGCGAATGCAGCTGCCCGTGTGTTTGTGCGTTTGTTCAATTGTGTTTGTGCGGGTGTGTCTCTGTGGTGGTGTGCGCATGCGTGCATGTGCATATGCCATTAGGCCCCAAGTAGACAGGTGATAACATCACGGTCACCAAGACGCAGCAAAAGAACCTGATCAGCATGAAGAGTTTGCTGGTCAAAATGAAGTGGGTCGTCAAGATGGGTCAGGTGGTGAAGTGATAGAGACCATCTCACATGTCGTGTCTCATCTGAACACACATCTTGTTTTTTTGGGCAAGAAGTCACGGCAGGATGTTTATAGCTCAAGGCTGACCAACCGAAGGGTGGCCAACAGGCTGCCTTCAATCAGAAAGCGCAGCACCAAGCGCCGTTGCCGGCTTTTCTTTCATGGCTTGGACCCTATTTTGGCACATACCCATGTGACATCAAACAAATCGAAGCTGTTCCAACTGCGCCCGCCAACCCGCCAACCCGCCAACCTTTTGCCAACTCGCGCCAGGGTCCCTACTGCATTTCCGCGTGGAAAGGTTCACATTTCGGGGTGCCTTTCAAAGTGAACATTCCTGAACATTCCTGGCAGCCTGGGCCTATTGTTAGTTCACCGGCGCGGAAGCCGAAATTCCCCGGTACCAAACGCAGGAGGGCCCCCAATACCCTCAGAGAGAAACAATTCAGTTCCATGTTGGCGGCCATGTTTGTTTTGTTAAAATGTGTGGGGCAAAGCCCATGGCGATGTAATGCTCTCTTGTGCCAAACTTGCGCGAGGTCAAGCAACAGCTGGAAGAGGCCTGAGAAAGCCGGCGCAAAGGGATGCTCAAGCTATACATATTTCCCAACATTAGATATACCAGCTATGGTTTTTTGTTGGTTGTCCAAAGCCGACCTTTTGACCTTTTGGTTTTCCCATTTTGGTCCATTTTTAGTAGAGGTGCCAAAAGGTGAACCTTTTAGTTCTGGGTCCTTGGGCAACTGAGTTTTGGTTTCCCTTCAAACCATCCGAAAAGGGAGCCTTTGCTTGCGAAACACGCACACATGTGCTTGACGATTTAACCCTCCCATATGCAATCTATTTTACAAACAGGGTCCACTGTTGGTTGTTTTGGGGGAATACAATTCATAATTGGTACACCCAAGATTAAGATGGAACCCGACAAAAACATGGCTGTGTTTTTGGGGAATCCAATTTGGGTATGGAATAAAATTAAATCACCACTGAACCGCAGGTGTTGGTCCATGTTTCCACTTTGGGGGTTACCCTATTCTTGACCCACAGCCATTTGGGTGTGGGTCAAAACCAATGGTACCATTTAGGAGTAGGTGCACCACCCATTTTAGTTTATTTCAGTGGGGATTGGGATGTTCACTGGGGGGTACGATTTGGATTTTGACCCATGGTATCCATGTGACACGGCCTCTGTCTCGTTTTGGAGCACTGGTTCCCACTCGGTCGACGACGAACGGATGGGACGCGTAGGCGGCGTTGGATGGGCGCCTGGACAAAGCCTTGCAACAGCTACGCCAGGCGCGAGTTGATGTCACGCAGCTCCTTTTGACACCTATTTGGTTTTCTTTATCCACCTGGAAGAGTTGTTTGTTGTTTGTTTGTTTTTTTGTCCACCTGGAATAGTGTGTTTGATCCTCGTTTGCTTTCTTTTATCCGGTACCTACTCCTTTTGGGCAAACCGAGCAGCCTGATGAACTCCACTTTGGACACCAATGAACATTTTCAAGACCCGACCTTTGAAGAGACCAGAAAGAAAAAACACCCCCCTGTTGGGGGGGGGGCAAAAAAAAAGTTGTTCATGGCAAAGACCTGGGGTTGACATCAGCTGTTTATGGGGTTCCAGGATGATTTTTTAGCGTGAATTGATTTGTTTCACTGAACTGATGCGACCAGGGAAGGAAGCCATCACCTTTTTGTTTCCCCTCAACTTTGGATGCCTGGAAGGGAGGTGCTGCTACAACTGTACCGAAACCTGCTTTGTAAACACCCCTGCTGATTTGTGTGATTCAATTCCCAGGGGCCAACAACGGCTGTTTGTCTCATGCAACAAGCATCCGAAGGTTCCAATTCTTAGACGTCATTGCCCTGTGTTTTTTGGCAGCCTTTGCTTTGGTTCATGTACTTCTGAGCTGGTTGGGTTGGTTTGTGGATTTGATTCCCTTGAGGGAAGCTGGGAAAGCGGGAACGCTTTCCTCACTCGGGTAGTTCCCGAAGCCTTCAAGCCTCGAAGGGGTGGGGAATTCGCATGCCGCAACAGTAACAAACACGTCGAAGGGAAAAGGTCGCCCCATTTGGGGGAGTTCGTATATTTTGAGACCACCCCACATCTTTCGACATCTGGTGCCCAGTCGCGTTCTGCATGAGGCTGGTTGACGGAAAACCATTAGGGCAGGTCCAGGATGGTTCTCATGCGCAGGGATTTTTCAGAATGGCGCGACAGGATGTGGATCATATTGCATCGCTTCGGGCCCCTGGGCTCCTCAATTTGGGCTCCTGGGTGAAAAATAGCTACCCAAAATGGAACCCAGAAAAAGGACACACGGACGAAAACCTGCGATTCCCTGGTATAGAGATATTAATATACCCATTTCTTGTTGTTTTGGGTGTCCAAGCATGGCGCAGCCGATTCCAACTTGTGCAGTGGAAAGCTTGATCGATCTCGAGAGAGCCTTAACTGCGACCGCTTCGAATCAATGAAACATTGGCTTGTGTGACTCTGCAAGGGAGAGTTCAGTATGGCGTGGTGAGATATGCTACCCCAGACCCGTGTCGGCAGAATGGAGAAGAAGATGGACACAGTCGATGTGGACGAATATTGTTGTCTGAGTCCAACCGCTGTGAAAGCAGCTCCTGAACATAGGAAACCCACCAAAAACCGCCCAAAAACGAGAGGGACCCTGTGAGAGTGTCCAACGGATGGTCCTAAAGGTGGCTACCGTTTGGTTTCCCTCGTGGTCAACTGTTTGTCCTAGATAGCGGTGTCCATACTATGTTAATGTATAATATGTATATATATATATAGTTATAAATGGTTATACATATGTTCAACATAGACAACACTTCACATCCAACCAGAGACAGAATGGATTTGTGCCCCAACATACAATTGGCTTATGATACCGTTGATGGACGAACCCTGTTTCCTCCACCATGTGTCCAAGTAAATGGGGTTTCATCCTCTGGATGTAGTCCACAAAGGAAACTGATGTGCTCTTGACATGCCCCCCGCAAGTCAAGCACAGAGTGTAGTTCTAGGCTTCGGCCGTGGACCTTTGTTTTAAAATAACAACTGGCTGGTTGGCAACTAAAGGCATCCCTTGCTGGTTTTAAAGGGAATCTATCACTACTGGAAATATGATTTGTTTGGTTTGTTATTTCTCACAGGTTGCCTAAGCAAATGGAAGACCGGAGTTTTGTTGGTCCAGAAAACGACCACGCAAAAAACCGACGAAGGGGTGTCCTGTTGACGGATGAATCGACTCGACCCATCTCCTTTTTCTAGGTCCCCCAGTAGTACCCTTTGTCACCTTTTGGTTGGGAGGGTTCCTTTACTAAAATAGACAAAACCGAAAAAAATCGGGTACCAACTTTTTCTAACCTCTCAAATCTGGAAGACCTAGTCTAGTCGAACGGGGTCCGAAGCCCCCCATTGCGACATGAGATGCTCGATCATACTTGTCGACCTGATACTGTGGACGGACAAAGTCCTGCACCACTTTGAAGCCATGCGGAAACCATTTTTGGTTGGTATTTACAGGGGGATCGACTCATTCCAGGGATTTCGTCCATCCACAGTATGTTTCCCTGGTCGCCTGTGCTCCACTTCCGGCAGGCTCCCTGGCACACGGCGCCCTCCGTGGGCACCTGGTGCGCTGCCCGTTGTTGGGCGTCTCGTTCGGTGGGAGAAGTTTGGTGCTCGGTGCCCAAAGGTAACGGCAGAAAGGTTTGAGCTCAAGGTAACGCCCAACAACCAACACACAAACCAACCACCAACAACCAATATCGAACCAGCAACAAACAACAAGAAACCAACCAACCAACCAACCAACCAACCAACCAACCAACCAACCAACCAACCAACCAACAACGGCAAGAAGCAATACCAGACGCAGCAACAACAACAGCAGTGGCAGGAGCATGAGCAACAGCAAGAAGCAGCGTCAGTATCTTTTTCGTACCCGGAACACGCATAGGTCCTTTCAGTGGTGAGCCCAAAGCGGACATGCCAGGTACATGGCCTACACCCCCTTCGATCCCCCTGCTCCAGCGCCTCGGCGGGTTGACTTTCAGATGGGAATTGTCCAGACCCGGAGCCAGCGCTGTGCGAAAGTTGAAAGGTCCGATTCGGCAAGTGGGTATGGATCAAAACAAAACCACCAGGGGACCGCAGGCTTTAGTCTTTGGTTCCATTTAAGGATTCTATTTGCGGTACGCAGTAGTGACCCACAGCGAAGTTGCATGAAAGTCCGGTTCAGCTGGTGCGACCCAGCAACTGCGGTGGACAAACTGCCCGACTGCGAGGCAGCAACAGCGATGCAGCTGGACGCCGAGTCAGCCACTGCGCTTCAGCAACGGCGCTGCAGCAACCGTGCTGCAGCAACCGCGCGATGTCTCAACAAGTGTTTCTCTCGCAATGCGGCAACTACGATCCCGCAAGTTCTCTTGCCGACTCAGCAACTGCGGTTCACCTGCAACTCAGCAACTGCGATCAAGCCAACTATTTATTTTTTTTTGCAGGGCTCAGCAGCCGTGATTCTGCAGCCATTCTTGCACGATTCAGAAACAGCGCTTCAGCAGCTTTTTTTTGGTCGCAGGCCATGATAAGCACACTCGCTCAATAGCTCTTGCGCACCACTGTCCACAAGTACACCCGCTGAAGAGATCTCAAGAGCACTTGCTGAGCATTGTACTCACGCCTGCCAAATGATAAGCGCACTCACTTAAGAGTACCTGGAGCGCCCGCTCAAGCCACAGCCCCTGTCATTGACTGCAAAGAAGTGTGAGGCGGGCACGCATTGGCTTGGTTGGCCATCCTTGTATTTTCCAGTACCAAAAATACTTGGTTGCCCAATCCAACCTGATCCATCAGCCAACCCACTTGCCAAAAAACCACCGCCTCAGCGACTGAAGCCCCCGTTTGAATCTCGATCACCAACTCCGAAGACACCCGCGGCATGTCACACAATCATGATGCCCCGCTAGTTGCTACGTCCCAGTCGCCAAATTCAGCTGTACCAGTTGCCGAATCGTAGCCCAAACAGCCCTAAATACCCAACCAGCAAATGTGTTGCTGGTATTGTTGGGGCGTTACTGAGCCAGTTCTCAATTCCGGCCCTTCCAGCTGCCGACTTGTCAAGCCTCAAGTTGCCGAATCCCCGGTCTGGCTTTTCCTGTGCAACTCAACAAGTGCGAAGCATCTGATTATTATTATTATTATTATTATTATTATTATTATTCAGCAGCAGCGATGCAGAGCTCGATTCGCACGATGCAGCTGCGATGCAACCGTGATTTCTGCATTGCAAAACGATACGTTGCCAAATCTCAGCTGCCGCACTCGGCTCCTTGCCGACGCCCCGAATTTGAGTGGCCGACTCCGCGGTGAGCTGAATGCTGCCGTTTTGGTCGCCTCGCCTCATTGGACATCAACAGTGGCCGAAGCCCAGTTGCTCAAAATTGACAGTTGCCGCCTTCCGCAAATCAAGGCGCCAAATCTGCCATTGACCAGCCAAGTCAAGTCGCGCGGCCAAGTGCTGATGCGCGTGTGCGCGCTCGTCCGAAACGTGGGGATTGACTGGCAGACACGCCTGACTGGCCGGACCTCTGCGCTTGCCGCAGGCTCCTTCATTATGGTAGGGCGATCCCCATTGGATGGTGGCCTGGAAGGACAGGGGCGGTTCCCAAAAAGGACACTACCTCTTGTCAACTTTCGTGACTGTTGGAGAGAGGGTGGTTGACATTGAATTCTCACTGAAATGATGTCCACCAAAGGTCCCAGACTTCATTCCATGATCTGGTTCAAGCTGATTTGCCTTTTGGATGGCAGGTAGCATGCGTAGTTGTCACCATGTTTCGCTTTACACACCAGGGTTTGCGGCTGTGTGTGTGTGTGTGTTTTTTTCTTTTTTCTAACAACCTGTTATATAAACCCCCGTTCTTCTCATGGCTTGAAATTCAGGGAATAAACTTTTTGGAGAGGCGTGGTTACGGCAACCATCCCAGGCAGAGCTGGAACCCTCGCTGCGCCAGCGTCTGGCCCAGACCCTGACGCAGGCACCGGGGAGGTTTCATAGACGCCAACTGGGTATGGCTCAAAATTAAAGAGCTGGGGCAAACCGCGGGTTTTATGCGTTGGTTCCATTTACCATGCCATTTTTGGTACCGCTTTCTTTTGAGCCACAGCCAACTCCTCATCCACTGTGTAAGCGGTACCGCTGCGATTGGACATATACCGCTTGAAGAGCCCGCTGACCTGTGACAGGTTGCTTGCATCAGCCTCGCTCGGGTCGTTGGGTTTCGTGTGGGGCTGGAGGAACCACACTCCAGCAGGGCTCCTTAAAGGATCTCCATGTTGCAACCATTTGAAACATGTTGCTTTTTCCACCAAAAAAAAGGAAACCACCATGTACAAGTGGCAATGTTCAGGCGTTTCTACTACATCCGGATCCCTGTCCATGGGTTGCTTGGGTCTCAGTTTTCGAGAGCCTCCAGGGTCCTGGGATTCAGATTCGCCACGTCCTTGCGGTCCGCCAGGTGGTTTTTCTTCTTCTTTTTTGTGCAGCGCGGGAGGTGTCAAAACTAGGGCCCTGATGATTCACTCAGTTGTTCAGTGGCCCCCTTTTTCCCTTTTTCCCCAACAAAGGGTTCCATTTTTTTTCCCAGGGTCACTGAACAACTGAGTTCATGATGCTTGATTGAGTGACATATCTTGGTCGTTTCAAGTTTGGGCTCCTTGTTTCGGCCGGCTGGAAAGCAACCCGGAGCCCCTAACATAGGGGGCGGGAGGGGGAGGGGCGGGGGTGGGTAGCTGGGGATGGTAAGATCTCAACAGAAGCCCTCCAGCCGAGGGGAAACCTGATTTGCCATCGGCTTCCTGTTGTTAACCCCTGCCAAGGTAAAGCTCAAACACCTGGCAAGTCTCCCCTGAACAATCAGGCTTTGTCTTTTGACCCATCGAGAAGGAAAATCCAGTTTGATCCCCTCTTCCAGTGGAGGCTGCGGAGAACGGCGAGCTGGAGAGCGCGCTCTTGGCTGTCCAGGACGAGGCGCGACGGAAGGAATCCCAAATGGGCGTGTGAATGGTGTGTTTAAACGGTACCACCGTTTGTTTGGTTTTAAAGGGAAACCAACTGGCAGACACCCCTTTTTGGGGCGTCGGCTGGACGGAAAGAGTGACTACCTTCATTCAAGTGGAAGGTGCCTCCATTTAGGGGTGGGAAAAGGGGATGCGGCATTGTTTGTTGAACCCTGCTATGACCTCGAAACAAGACTAAAGGGCACTTCTGTTTGTTGTTGATCGACCCTCGAAGCTTGAAATCTCTGTTTTGTGGTGCGGGGTCCTATTGCTTGTTGAGGGGGGGGGGACTTCTTTTGGTTGGTGTTTGAAGATAAGCCAAAAGGAAAACACCATTTGGGTTCCCCGCCCCAATTTTGAGACAAGCCCATGTTGGATTGGTCGTGCTCCACAGATTACCTTAAAATCCAACAAATGCTGGGGTCCCCACCCCAATTTTGAAAGAAGGCCATGTTTGGATTGGTCATGCTCTACAGATAAACATAGAATCCAACACATGTTAGATTCTCCACCCGTAATTTTGAGCCAAGCTCATGTTTGGATTCGGATTGGTCATACTCCACAGAAAAGCATGGATCCCCGCAAAAAGCCCGGGGGCCCCCCTTTTTGGATCAAAGTCGCGGCCCGGAATGTGTCCCAACCCGCGAGGGAGGTAACCTGGGGTGGCTTCATATAAACATGAGGGCAACTACTCACCGGGGTCGCTTCGTTTTGGATTCAAGTTCCAAGTGTCGGAAAAAAAAGCCCTGAACACATCCTTGTGTCCAAGCCCACAGAAGTTGCATTGCTTCACACGATCATGGCTTCCGATCCCCTGACACTTTCCGCCGCCCCCATCGATGGGTCCCCACAAGAAACAGCCTAGGTCCCCCAGTAGTGCCCTTTTACCCTTTTTTGGGGGGAGGGTTCCCCTACTAAAATAGACTACAGAAAAAAGTTGGTACCCTTATTCTAGCCTCCCTACTGGAGGACCTAGAGACGGCGCAGAATCATCCACAGAGTTTGACCATCGCCCAACACCGAATCCTAGTTGCAATTGGAGTCGGAGCTTCTACTAATTACCTGGTCTTGGGGTTTAAAGCAAAGCCTGGTTTTTGTTCTCCTTTTTCCCCGGGGTACTTTTGTCGGTAAGGGGAAAGCAAAGGGAGGCCTTGTCATTTCCAGGGCTCCGGTTCCGAAAGGCCGAGGCGAGCCACCCATACTTACAACTTCTCAGCCCTTTTGGATGCCTCCCAGGCTGCAGGCTGAGCACTCAGAGCGCCTGTGCCCCGCTGTTCTCGTGTTTTTTCAACTGGTTTTTTTGTATGTGGCCAGTCTTCCCTTTGAGTCGTTTTGCGTCACCCCAACTTGGTGTGGATTGGTTTGAGGATTTGAACACTATGTTGTAGAGGGTAAATGGGAACGACCCCGAACCACCAAACCAAACCACCAATCCGACATGTTCCTCCAACGTTGGACATCGCCTTGTCGGTGAGTTTCCTGACATGGTAGTGATAATTCCAACCTTCAAGGAACCTAGACCTAGACACCCGGACTATTCCCCCTACTTACCGTGAAAAACACCGACAATGGGTGGTGTCCCTTTGGTTTCCCTTCAAAACACCCCCCTCACCTCCCCCTGCATTTGCTCTTCACCGCCCAATATTTTGCGTAAAGACGCCCAAATAGGTGAGTCATTGCTATGGTGTCGGTCCATAAATTACCTTTGCCTTACTTTCTTGCATACTCCCTTTCTGTTCATGTGCTTGTTTAAATTCCAACCCTTTAAGTTGCTGTCAAGATAACTAAAAGAAAGCCAACCTTTTTGGGCGGGCGAAAATGCGAACACGATTGGGCTTGGCAAAAGTGGCAGGTGCTAGTTCTTTACATCTGACAGTTTGGCGCGAGTGTCAGAAAGGATTCTGACCCTTGGTCAATCCTGGAATGTGATGGTTCTTGTCTTGCAATGAACCTGGGGATTCTCTTAAGGAAAACCATAGCCGAACGGCCTTGGGAATGAACCTACGTTCCAAAAACGCTCAGGTACCCCCTTGTTTTTCTCCTCGGAAAGCCCCTTGGGGAGCGTTGGTTTTCTTACAGCCCCTTGCGGGTCATTGATTCTCCGGAGTGGTCGCCGAAGTGATAGACTTCCAGAACCTGAATGGAGCCCCAACCAGATACCGCCTCACAAAACCCATACGGCCGTGTCTTTTGTTGAAAGTACCTTTTTCTGGGTCGTTTAAAACCGAAACCACAGGACACGCCAGCAACTTTTGCAGGCTCCCCTTGAGAATGTGGCTTCCCAGGAACCACTTCAGCCGGGTTGGTTTTCAGAGTTCATTTCAAGAGCCTGCCAATTTTGGACAGGTCTTTGAAGAGTTGGAACCGCCCCAAAAGCCAAAGCGCCTGATCATGAATCCCCAGAGGCAAAGTCACACCCATATTGAAGTTTGATGCATGGGGCTTTAGGACCTTCAGCACTCAGAGAGGGGGACAATGTGTATATATATATATATATCTTAGTCTTATACATATACATACACATATGCATTCACCCGAAACAAAGAAACGAATTGAACAGATAGACGCAGCAACAATTCTATCCAGGACAATAAGTTCAGAGATCAGCTACTATGTGTACATATCAACCCTTGTAATAATTTAAATATTTGTGGGGGTTGATCAATATTCCTGGCCCCCAAATGACCATGAGTAGCTTTTCCCTTTTGTTGAGACTGCCATCTTTTTGGTAGTTGCCCAAAATGGTCATGTATCAATACCTATATGTGTATATATATATATATGTGTATATATATATATATATACCCTAAGGGTCGTTGGCCCCTCCAAGGTGGCGGGGCCCTTGGTTTCAATCAGGGCTCAGGGCCCTTGAGTTTGGATCAGGGGCCCGGCGGTACTTTCACTCAGTACTCATGACGTGACTATGATGAGTATCATCCCTCTATTGAAGTTTCGGTCCTTTTGCAAGCGTGTGGCAAACAAAAAGCATAGGGGGCTGACACTTTACCTCCACCCAATGGTGCCGCGTTTCCGGCCCGTCGGCTCTGGCGCTGCTGCTGATGCCTCGCGGAAGGCGATTTTGAAGGCCGTTTGTTGGGGCACCCACGCGACCGTGGACTTCAACATATGCCACAATTGGTGATGCATTTTCAAAGTTCTTAGCCCGCCCACCCGTGGCTTGACACATGGCTGCGAGCCCTGAAAAGGATCAGGCTTTGAGTGCCTAGCCAGCACTTGGAGTCGCGTTTTTACATGCGCCTACGGCACCGCATGCAAAAAGGATTTGAGACTCACACGAGCAGCTGAGGTTTGACAAAACTTCACCTTCCCACAAACGCCTTTGTCCAATGCTGCAGGGCGGCTATTGATAAGAAAGTGCCAACATTGTTCCCTGACATGGTTATCAATTACCGAGTATGGCCTGAAGGCGAAGTGTGAAGAGGTGAATGCACATGCGAATCATGTCTTCTTTTGAATCCTTTACTGTTGCGCCCGTCAAGATAACTTCCCTAGTCCCTTCTTGGCGGGTATGTTCTAAACTGGATGCCGAAGCAGATCACCGACTGTCCCACAAAAGGCCCGACGCGACTGTTGCAGATGGGCCTTAGACAAGACCCGGCGTCAAGCGTCAAAACGCCACACAGACCGCACATGCACGTGCATGCATGCATGCATGCATGGACATGATTGGCTCAGGAGGTATTCGCTCCACAGCTTGCTCAGTTACGCAAGGCGTTACTGGCGGCAAAGCAACGCAAAGGGGCACACAGACGGAGGACTGGCCTACAAACCTCAGAATATGCAAATCGCATTGGAGACTTCCCCTCCCATTTTCGATCCTTAAGGGGGTGTTGGATTCAACAACTGCTTGCCCCTGCAAGGCCGCGAAAAGGCTGAAAGATGTCATGATCCCTAATCCACGCAGAGCTCGGACATCCAAGAAAAGCAAGAAGTCTACAAGCGCTTTGCTTAGATGATAGGGCGTGTCCCTTAAAACTGCGTGTTGCGCTGGACCAAAGGTAATTTGCCGGAGGCGACCGTCATCTTAGATCCCTTCGGCTTGTCAAGCGCGCCCAGCGAAGGCCAAAAAAATGCCACAAAATGAAGCCTTCATGCCTAAACAAGTTTTCAAAGAAACACGTACTCCCCAGGAAACAACGGGCAACTCTGACTTGGTGTTGCCCAGCCAGACCCTGATGGCGTCCGACTCCAACAACGACACGAAAGACTGAAGCCAGCAGCGCTGGAGCTACCAGCGCTGGGCAGTCAGGCCATGGCTCAGCTTTGTTGCGGCCTAAACAGTTTGTGGCCCATGTTTACACGAAGCTTCCAAACAGCTGTTGCACCTCCTTTTTTGCTATGGGTGAGATTTTAGAGTGCAACAGCTGGCAATGGCCGCACGCATCACGTTCTTGACGGGGCAAGTAAAATCCGAGAGAGAGAGGGAGAGAGCGAGAGTGTCCAAGCAAGGTTGGGGGGGAGGTTGCTCTCTTTTCTCTGCATGTGAAAAGCACCGACAACAACTCCTTGTCCATCAAAGCGGGTTCAGTATAAGGGTCGCGTTGCGTTGCTAGAAAAAGGGCCCATGCCAAATGACAATTGTGATATGATGCTGCTTTCACATCACCCAGCCAATTGATCAATGCGCCTTGCACTCTATGGTTTAAACATTTTGCAAAACAAGCGGTCTCCCTCAAGAAAGGGGTGTCTCGAAAGGAAAGGCGTGATCCCTCTTTCAAAAGGGGGTGTCCCTCTTTCAACACGGCGCTGCCTTTTCTTGAGAAGGGGGTGTCCCTCTTTCAAAGGGGGTGCCCCTCAAACAAATAGGTGTCCCTTTCAAACAGGGGCGTTCCTTTTAGAAAGAAAGGGTGTAGCAAAAAAGGGGCGTCTCTCGAGCGAAATTGGCACGCTCGAGGCCAAGAAAGCGCGGCTTAACGCAAATGAGCCTGCGTTGTTTGCAGACGCAAGCTCGTCTACGGCACCTGTGTCTGGACTAGCTGAAATGCTGATAGACGACTTTGTCACAGAAACGTGACCGCTCTCAAGGCCAGAGCTTCCGGCGATGTTTGGAAGTCGTTTTTCCTCGGCTATGTAAGCGTTCATCAGATTTCGCCGTGACCCCGAGTCTGTGAGTGAAAGACTTTCCTTGAAACTGCAGTTCTTTGCAGCCGCCCAAGGTGCAGCAACTGGCCACAGCGGCCGTCTCCTTCTGCCAGAAGTCTGGCGGCGTGGCGCGCAAGGTGGCTCGGCTAGCGCGCATAGGGTCAGCCGGCCTGCGCACAAGCAACTGCAAAAGCGACTTGCGCGCCATCCTCAGAAGCCTCAACGGCATGACAATTGAAACTGAACTTGCGAAGGCCCGCCCGCGGGACCCAAAAATCAGAAGATATTGCGCACGGCCAAAAATTTAGGACAAGCTAGCAGCGGCTGTCTGGGAGCAAGGACTTGTCCAAATATTTCTTCACTGCCGGTGTGGATCTTGTTGAATATTGGAAGCATGTGCATTCCACTTCCCCGTGGTTCCGAGCGCACCCTGCTGTGCTGCCAGTCAGCCGTTTCACAAAGTGATCTACGGAGACGGCGTCCAAACTTCGGGGAATTCGGAGGTTGGAAATCTGGATGTCCTTGCCTGGTGCAGTGATTTGTGCTACAGACATTTGCCTTTTGCGTGGTACTTTCTGATTGCACGTCACGCACGACTTCACGGGAGCAGTTGCGGAGCGCATATATGGTGTGCAGCAGAGCTATCCTTGGAGAGACTAGTACCAGTTTATGCTCTCTTCTGCGCAATCAGACCGTAAGTGGCTGGTCAAGAAGCACCGTGTCCATCCTTTCCGCTCCAACTTGTTTTTTGTAGCTGGCGCCAGTGCTGCAAAGAGCACGCGGATGTGAGCATGACTTTCATGACTGTTGGAGCCGGCTTCACACCGTAACACATTCACCTCTCATGGACAGAGCACTCCTGCGCACCTCAGATTCTTGCGTGATGGAAATATGTTTTTTCCATCCGGCCGTGCTTCTCTCTTTCAAATCTGCCCCGTCAGGGTCATTACCCATCCAATGGAGGACTGCGAGCCCTCAAAAGCAAACCATCCTTTTCAGCTCCAAAATCACGTGAGGTCGCACGCGCCTTCCCTTTTGCCTTGGCAGCTCTCTCAGGATCGATCGCCTTCAGAATTTCTGGTGCCCGCCTCGGAACGCTTTTTGCAAAATGTGTGCCATTCGCAACTGCTTGGCACGGGGAAGGTGACGAACGGCAGCGCCCTCGTGTACCTCGCAGAGGGCGGCGCCTTTGGACATTGGACGCGCGGCAGACACGACAGATCGCTCGGCCCTCTTCTCAAAGCTGCCTTCGTGCAGTTTTGGCCAGTGGAAGAAGCAAAACAAAATTCTATCTACGCAGCCACGCTTCACTCTTGCGAGGCTCAACAGATGGATGAGCAGAACTTGCGTGGTTGAAGCTCAAAGCTTCTACCAGCTTGGTCAGCTTCACTTGCTCACGCACACACATTTGCGCAGCTTGTTGTCGGCCATCCGCGGAAAGCAGCCGAACAGGAGACTGTGGGCGCTGATCCCAAAGCACCACCACATGATGCACTTGCTCTCCACTGTCAGGCAAGAGAGAGTTTCGCCGACATTCTGCACACTTTTGTGTGGCAGAGCCGTCGTAGGAGCAATTTCCGGATTGCCCGAATATGTCATCGTAGCACAGTGTCTCAGCGAGTGATGCAACGGCACTTTGCCAAGTTCCAGTTGCTCATTCGCCACAAGAAGCGTGAAGGTGATATGAAAACGATGCAAGCATGTCGTGGAGGGGGTTGGGATTAGGGGTCCTTGTTTACTCTGGACCAGGGGCCCGCAGGCCGCCTATGGGAATGGTGACCCTTAGGGTATATATATATATATTAAAAACACATATATATATATATACAGATACACATCTCGGGATTTTTGTTGCCAAGGGGACAGCGAAGCCAAACGTCCGCCCAGGTGACTGGCGGGCGCGGCCTTGGCCTCAAATTTTAGGGCGACTGAGGGTGTCTCACTCGAGTTTTCCGTTTCGGACTCTAATTAGTCACTCGAGACTTTGGACTGTGAATCAGTAGTAAATCAAACAAGTTTGGTTACTTTCTTCACCAAGCCAGTTGATCAGCGGTAAATCAAACAAGTTTGGTTACTTTTCTTCACCAATCCAGTTGATCAGCGGTAAATCAAACGAGCTTGGTTACTTTTCTTCACCAAGGAGGAACCTCGTGGAACCTTACCTCAGGGCCGCCCCGGACCACCCCGGAGCCTATCTGGGCTGAGACCCCAAAGCTTTCAGCTGCTGGGGAATAAACAAGTTTGGCTACTTTTATTCACCAATCCATTGGATACCCCATTTCCATTTTAGACTCGTGGCACGCAGCACTTGATCGAGTTGGATCAGGGAAGATTCACCGTTTGAGTGGTGATGGGGATGGGTCTACCATCTCACGACCAACTGTTACGTCTGACACACTACCGAACATGCATCTTGCTCCAGAGTACCTAGGACATGTTGCACAAGATGGTGGAGGGTCAGCTGGCAATCCCTGCGCGACCGGATGGCGAATTGTCATTTGTTTGTGAGCGTCCTTTTCGCTGCCCGCTGCCCTTTCAATATTCAAAGGTGCCGCCACAGAATCGCAAGCAATGTTACGTCCAACCCTGTTTAGCGTTTTCTATGCGTTCCACTGAGGATCCGTGACGGCTTGGTTCAGTCTCTGCACGATGGCTCACTGGAGAAGGCGATTGTGTGGGCGTGGGCATGGCCGGATTGATTTTCGTTTTCCGGGTTCTGCTTTCAAGGAGAAGGAATGATTGAAGGATATACATGCATACACATATGTAAAGGGAACACTATTACCAGGTATGAGTTGGTTGATGGGTATCGGGCCCTCATCGGTTTCTGGTGGGAATTGGACAGACCTCCAGTGGTGCCTTGAGTTGTCTTCTTGTGGCGGGTTTCTAAATCGACCAAGCCCAAGGGCTGTCTTTTTTGGAACTGGGGCCACCGGGGTCTCTTTTTAGGACTTAGTCCCAAATAGTTTCGTATAGTCAAGAGGATGACATTGGATGCACTGACCACTTGCACTGGAATGCACGGAAGGGTTGGTAAAACTCGACTAAATCCAACATCAGCGATGCAAAACTGCTTGATCGTGGCAAGCTGGTTTTGAGACGAGCCCATTGACAACGTTGCTTGCTGAGGTCTTTTTGTGGGCATGTCGAATGATATGTTGACTACTTGACACCTTTCCCTTGAAAGGAGAGACTTTGCGGAACCCCGACCCTGCAGAAAAGAAGCGGGAGGAAGGCGCCAAAGTTTCTCAAGGTGGGCAACCAACCTGCCTACCTGCCTACCTACCTACCTTCCTACCAACCACCTTCGTTTTTTAACAGCACCATAAAATTCGGCTGTATCTAACAATATTTTAGTCATTAAAAAAAAAAAAATACCCCACCCACCTTGCTACAGCATACCGAAAACCAACCCATCCTTACCGACGCCAAAGCTCGAGCAGGCCTTGAGCCAGTCGAAGGAGCGAGACCGCCTGGGCCCCCGGCCACTGGCCTCTGGCGTCGTTTCAACGTCCGGTCGAAGCTCGCGAAAGGTCTTGGACTTTTTTTTTGCAGAGTCAGGGCTGTGCAAATGTTCAAGGTGTTTTTCCCCCCACTTCAAACTTCTGTGCACAAGAAACCTTGAGATAATGGAGAACTCGTTATTTACAATAGAGTGGTGTCACAGAAGTAGGCAATTCCCATTATTCCCACTGGTTGGTTCTTTGTGCTGGAGCTTTTTCAGCATGTCGGGGACTGGCTTGACCTACGATGGTTTTCAAAGAGTTTGAAAAGGAGCCCACCCGGTGTTCACCAGAGGAATGCTCCATTGCAGGTCGCATGCAGGTTGCCAAAAGGACATGAAAGGGGTGAGTCGAGGGAAGCAGGTTTCTATTTGCATTGGCCAAAATGTGAGCCACCATCTTTGGCCTCCCTTGCCAAGAACCAGAGGCAAATCTTCCACTGGAATGGAATCCTTGATAGAACATGGGTGTGGGAACCCCGTGAACGAAAAACAACTATGAACATGTTCTTTGCAACCCGGAAACTGGACAAGAACAAAAGCAGAAATCCGCAAAACGAGCGCAAGGCATTTGCTACCGGACACGTGTCTCCTTTCTCCCCGTTTGAAAGCGGAATGCCGTTTTCAGCTGCCAGGTGAGGAGGCGCTTCGGAAGAGGAGCACTGGGCATGGGGGAGGGGGGGGATGGATCACTGGCTTGGGGCCGAGGAAAGTGAAAGATTCTCAGGGAAGATATAAGTTCTTAGATGTTCAATGAAGAGAAGCAAGCAATGGGCATCACTAGAGTCTTTGATATGTTTTTTGTTTTTGTTTTGTACACTTATACTGCACACTTGTTCACAAGAGGGCTTTGGAGTAATTTTACCAAAAATCCTACGATTGTTCTATTTTGACCAGATTGTACGACCAACCCACCGCAACAACCACAACCCCAGAACCAGAACCAGAACCACAGCTGAAACGAGAAACTGGGGCAGCCCTTTAGGCCGTCCCGGGGTAGATGTAGTATACATTTGTCATGGTTGATCAAAAGCAAAATGGCCGATCGAACGTACAGGTTTCAGCAATGCCTAACTCCGGACTGGTTCAAAACCACTTGAGCTTTCCAACTTCCACTTATGTCACAATCAAAACCAAGTTAAGGTTATTAAGATCCCACCCATAAATAGCTGCGGATATCCGCCTTCTTAGTTCTTGAAGCATGGTTCTGGGTCGACCATTTTTGTACCGGGTTTTGATTTTGGTTCGCTTGCCATATGGCTCTCGTTTCGTGAAAAGGCAGCGTCCGGGCGCGCCTCGATTCGCGAGGATGCAGCGGAATTTGCTGGCCTCGTTGGACAATGGGTCCTTGGAGAAGGCAACGGCTCAAGCTTCCATTTAATTAAGAATATTATGTATTTTCCCCTCTTGGTTTTAAAGGGAGTCTATCACTACTGGAAATATATATTTTTTTTTTCCAGGGGCCTTAAGCAAATGGAGCGCAAGGGTGTGTCTTTTCTTGGTGGCTCCGGAACTGAGCAGGATTTCCTGTGACCTCGGCTGCTGGCATTGTTGGAAACCAAAGGGAACAGCAACCTATGCTTTTCGGGGGGCCCTATTTTTGTTCGTTTCAAGAGGCTCAAGAGCCGCATGATTCCTACCCCCATGAGCTAGTTGCAATGTTTCTCTTCACCTTTTCGCTGGGAGCACTGGGACTCGCCCGTAGACCAAGCCCCGTGGTTGATTTCCCCGAAAAGATTCCCCCCTCTAGCTGTCTACCTGAAGAGCCCTGACCAGGGATGGACCAAATTCCTTGCTAGTGGCAATCCAGGGAAGACTGGTTGACAAACTCCTTGAGACCCTGTGACTGGCAAATCATGTGTTCGTTGTGAGGGGGCGCAAGGGGGGTTACTGCAAATCATGTGCACCATCTTGGCCCATATGCAGCCATTTGATTGGCCAAGCGGGATGTCTAATATGGAGCCAGCTTTGCCTGTATCAACTGAGCATGGAAGCAAGGGCAAAGTCTTGCTCTTAGGTGCTGCAAACCACCATGAAACAGGGCGTGCGTCGCTCCGTGTGCCTTTTTCTCTCCAATGGTAAAATATATCAAAGTATGGTTTCGCTGGTTTTGGTGTCCAGTGCAGCCCTTCCAACTTACACTCTTCCTGAGGAAACGGGGAGGGAGTTGGAGTTCGTCCGCCGACTTTCTTTGTTCAGTCTGTTTCGGGATGCGAATCGTTTCTTTGTTCGCTGTAGAATGTTTCAAAGGTCAACTGGGGGGACGCTAAAAATTCCCAACACAAGTACTTGGTCTCCAGGGGAGACCCGAAGATGTTCCTGTGGGTTTCCCTTCAAAAGGTGCCGCTCCAAATGTTGGGCCTTTGAAAGGGATGGGTTTTGGAGGAATGGAAATGATGTCTACCACTCACTATACATCATACATCTATGTGTATACATGTATATATATATATATATGGTGCAGCGTTGCCAGTCCCCCCCCCTCCCCCAATGGTCATGGGTCAGACAAGTACCCCCCCCCCCCCTATATATATATATACACCCCTCTCACGGGGCATATGCTGCGTTACAAGCTATTGGATGCAAGCACAGCTCCAAAACCCCGGTGGCAGTTGGGAATTTCCGTGAGATGCCAACTGCAGGCGCTCGTTGGTGTCACAGGCGCGGGTTGATTCGCTTGGGGTCCCCGGGCCCCCTGGGCCGGGCCCCGGGGCATGGGACCTGGGGTTGGGGCATGCTGTCTAGGTCCCCCAGCCTTCTCACCCCCTTTTTTGGTTGGGAGGGTTCCCCAACTAAAATAGACTACAGAAAAAAAGGGTACCCTTGTTCAAACCTCTCTACTGGAGGACCTAGCTGCGGATGGACGGGCGAAATCCATTTCGCACCACTTTGAGACCACTTTGAGACCACTTTGAGACCGTTGGTATTTACAGGGCAAGCGAATTCTCCCAGGGTTTCTTCGGTGGTGCGAAACGGATTTCGTCCAGGTTTGGAGTTAGCAGGGAGACTCGACTGCCGCCCTGTGGATCCCTGAGAATGCCGGGGCTTGTGTGGGCTGCTATTGCACACACGGAGCACCAAAGTGCCAGTTGGCTAGATGCACAGAAGCACTTTGGGGAGGGGCTAAGCGAACCTGGAAGCGGCCTTTCAATCCGGTTTAGACATCACTTTGTGGACCGACTGTTTCCTCTTGATGTTTAGTCGGAAAATATAGGGGCCTTGTACTTCGCCAACCTTCTAGGTCTGATTGAAAATGGGAAAGCATTCAAGACACCGCTGGTTTCGTTCTGGTAGTGCCAGATTTGGACATTTTCCTTTGAAGAGACCGCCTGTTGGTTTCCATCATCTTGATGACACCCCCTCAAAGCGGGAGACCCCCTATAAATCAAGCGGGGCTCATCAATCCTGGGTTCAAATTATACACATGTGACCCCTGCAGATTAACATGAAGCCCGACAAGCCATTGAGTTGTACAGGAAAATTTTGTTTGGGAGTCCCACATTTTGAGGAGTGGGAGGGTATTCGATGCGCTTGTTGTGCCTGTCACTGGCTCAAGACGACCAGACTCGCCGAAATCTGCGGGAAATTCCGTCGGTGTGCAAGATCCGTGCTTCCAACGGGCCACAGTAAAGCTATTATATGTTTGCCCCCTCCCCCAATCAGCTGGTTTCCAATTTGCAAAGGTACCCCGGAGCAACTTAAAACTATTGATGTTTGTGCTTCCCCCCAATCAGTTGGTGTCCAATTTGTAAAGGTATTTTTGTTTGCCTCCTGCATCCAGTGATTGCCCGCCCTCCAGATTTGTCTCAACATAGAGAACCCGTTTCTTGGATGGTTTCAATCTCAAACTGCACGCAACTTGCAGATGGTTCCCATATAGC
The DNA here is from genome assembly GCA_963377175.1 of Effrenium voratum. Taxonomy (NCBI): domain Eukaryota; class Dinophyceae; order Suessiales; family Symbiodiniaceae; genus Effrenium; species Effrenium voratum. Next base: position 110,334 of record CAUJNA010002824.1, on the reverse strand, counting down.
ACGCTTCGAGTTCACATCTTCAACATTGAACACGTGTCACTTGAGTATGCCACGGCAAAATTACCGTTTGTGTTTGAGGTGATTTTAAGTTACGTTCTCCTGATGGCTTCGTCATTGTGTTGTTGTGGCAGCGAACTCTTCACCTGCTGAGTTCATGGACGCTTTATACTTTGTGGGAAGACCATTTTGAGCCAATTCTCCGGATAGCGCCATGTGGCCGATCCCTCTGCGGCGTGCAGAAAGGCAGATCGAGGAGGCACGAGTCGAATGGATTTGAACTGACCCTAGTGGCTCGCCCTTTTTGACTTAGCCCCTGTGTTGGACTCAAGTTCTTTGTTTCCCAGTGGCGACGCACTTTCCAACAATGGAAGTGGAGAGTATCGTCTTCGAAGTTTGATCTTGTCAACTTCTATTGTCGCAAAGAGGTAACCCTGCTGGTTCCAGCTGTTGGCTTCCCCCGTTTGCTCGTTTCTTCCAAGAGCCTATTTTTGGGCCACGGAACGGGTGAGTCTTCGGAGTTCTTGTTTCAATTTTGACCCTTGTTATCAAAGCTGCCTTTTCGTCCCCGTTGCAACCTGCATGTGTGACCAACCTGGAACTTGGACGGTTTGTTTCGCCAGTTTCGGCGCTTCAGCTTAGGAGTCACATGTCAAGGGCTTGCAACCGAGTTTCGGCGTCGCGTCCAAACCAAAGCAAATTACCTGACAATTTCGAGATGGTTTGAGTTGTTGCTTCGTGTTTTTTCAAGGAGCCAACAGAGAAAGCAAGCTTCATTTCACTTCATTTCTGTATGGTGCAGCTGAGGTCTGAGGATATGACTCATGATTTAGACGGTTTCTCTGAAGCTGCCCTCGATAACATGGATCTTCTGCGACAGTTCTTGCACACTGCTCGGCCGAAAGGACTAAAAAAAACTGAATTCAACCGCCACGCGACCCAAAACAGCGAAATGCAATCACAACACCGCAACAAGTCCGGCGATTCCCCTGACCTACGGGCAAGCTGCTAGAGGCAAACCATTGCCACACGTCCAGACAACACCGCTGCCGAGATCGGAGCACGCACGCCGAACGCGAAATGGCCACTTTGGCCGATTTCAAAGAGAAGGGCCTGTATCTATCTGCCTGCCAGCTGAGATCGGAACATGCAGGATGTTTCTGGCTGATTCAGCTGATTTGCCCTTGCATGTTGGAGCTAAAAAGGGAACTATTGGATTTGCCCCGCTGGATTCCGAGCATTTTGCCCCCCACCCGGCCCCACCCCAGCGCAAAATGAGAACAGAGCACAATGATCGCAAGGGGTGCTTGCCAAATGAAAAGTTGCCTTGTCAAGGTCTGCTGTTTATTCTATTGGGTGTGTCTTTTTTAGGGGACCCCGCAACAGTGTTCGTTTTCCTTTTGGTTCCCCTCAAACCCGACCAACAGGGGGTTCCCTCAAAGACGATCCACCCATCGATTCCCAAAACGCATGGCCACCCCGCCCATGCATCAACTTGCGTCAGGTGGCGCACGCGCAGCGACTCGTTTTGAGACCTGGGGGCGAGTTGAGAATCCCCCGCAGGGATGGACGCTGAAAGTTGCTTTTAATTTAGGGTTTCTCTAGTAAAAACATCACAAAGAGTACCCTCGAAAAGAAGGCACCTCCATTGTTTGGCAGGGCTTCGTTTTTGAAGTGGCAGGAAAGACATGTCCTTGTTCTTGCGGTGGCAATCCCGTTGGTTGTGGGATGTCTGTAGTGACAAGACAGGTTCCTTGCCTGCAACGGTGCGGAAGGCATGTCCAGAGGCCACTAATTGCTAGGACTTGGTCCCTTCTTGTTTGGTCCGAGGGAAGCAAACAACGTGGGCCATGTTCACCAAAGATAAGCAGCAGCTCGAAGTGGCTTTGGTCTGGTCTCAACATTCCAAGCCAGACACCCACTTGCGCTCCCCGGATTCTGTCAAGGCTCGACCAATGTTGGAAGAAATGCCGGCCACCTTTGTCCCCATGACATAGGTGTGGGTCAAAATTGAACCACCAGGGAGCCGCAGATTTTAGTCCTTGGTTCCATTTTCCAGGGTTCTATTTTGGCCCATGTTTGACCCACAACCACATATTACTCAGCCACTACATGATGGTGACCGTGTTTTTCTAACGGCCTTTGCGGGTAATTCCCGCCTTTGAGCCACACCCACTTGTGAACACCGCCCGAAAGTTGGCCGCCCGGGCGCATGCCTTTTCTCCGGTGACGTGGGAACAGTTGAGTGCGCGCACTCAAGGTCAACGGCTTGGAGTCTGTGGATTGCATTGTTCGCCTTGAAAATGGTGGCAACCCAAAATGGGTCCCCCCCTTCCTGCAAAGACGCACACTGATGACACAACTGCTGTTTCATGTTTCCGGGTATCCTTGGCGCTCTTGGGATCAAAATAATTTCGCATCCACGCCGTACCTGAGGGAAGCATAAGGTGTCCTTTGGGACCAAAGACCCCTCCTCCAATATTTCTTTGTCAGGCTGACTAAATTATGAAGCGGAATCTGACTTGGTATACCCTGGGGTTGTAGGGAGACATTTCCAGAACATGTGAGTGCCCGAAGTTGTCCATTTGAGTAGGTGATACTGGTACCTGCTTGTATGGTAGCTTGTCTACTGTGGATGGAAGAAATCCTGCACCACCTAAGAATCCCTGGGATAATGATTGCCCTGCAAATACCAACAAACAATGGTTTCAACCGTGGTTTCAAAGTGGTGCGAAATGGATTTCGCCCATCCACAGTAGCAACGTAAATACATGGTTGTTGTTGGGAAACCCCACTTAACTGCTAACATTCATTTTTTTGCTCCCCCTCCAACGTCAACCAAGAATATGGGAATTTGGACCTCACCTGACTAAGCATGTGAAAATCACAAGTCAGTGGGTTTTGGGCGCGTAGCAACTTGCCGAGGCCGCGTGGCGTGGTGCGAAGAGAGTGCTGCGCATCTTGGAGGCCCGATCGCTCAAACGGTTGTTGCACCAAAGTTATCTGGGGTGGACTTGGGATACATTTTACATTTTACCAGTGGCTCAAAGTGAAGCAAACAATAAATATACATTCTACAACTGGGCCTGACTCTAACCATCTTATGGGTTATGTCCCTTTGGTTTAAGAGGATGTCCAGTCAACCCAGAATAGCGTTTAGGGCGCAGAGAATATTTCTTGTTTGGAGGGGGGGAGCACGGGCCGTATTTATTTAAGGGCTGCCGCCCTGTGCCGCCGGCCCCTGCTTGCTGACAGGGGACGTTGTTATGACAATTATGACTACGCATTTTTTGGCGGGTTTCACGGCGCATTTAAAGCAATATGACAAAGAAGAGCAGCACGATAATGATGATGTTTTTGATGATGCATTTTTCCCAACATTAGGGATGCTGATACTATGCATTTGCATTATCGCCAGCAGTTATGATGATATTTGTTACTTTGCATTTTTTAGCATCACCAGCAGTTGTTCTGATAATTATGACGACGCATTCCGTCTCGGGTGTGTGGAAACTCGGGCAGGAAACCCATGTTGGGGGCCTTTTTTGTTTGTTTTCTTATTCTCAAGACTTCGATGTATTGCTGTGGATGCGAAGTGTGGACTTTGTGACTTTGTGCCATCGCTTTGTCTTCGCGAGAAGTAAGCCGTTAGGAATGAACATGACGATGATGACGATGGCGATGATGATGAACAGGATGATGATGATGATGATGATGATGATGATGATGAACACCACCATCATCATTTTCATCATGATGTTCATCATGATGTTCATCATCATCATCATCATCATCATCATCATCATCCTGTTGATAATCATCACTGCGCATCCTCAGCGTCACCAGCAGTTACGTCCTCAATATGCATCCCCAGCATCAGCAGCTCATCATTGTTTTCATCATCATGTTCATCATCATGTTCACCATCCTCATCATTTTCATCATCATTTTCATCATCATGTTCATCATCATGTTCATCATCATCAGCAGCATTTTAACATGATGATGAAAATGATGTTCATCATCATCATCATCTTCATGATAATGCTCATCATGTTCATCATCATTATCATCATCATCCCAGCAGTTGACGTCATCACTATGCATCCCCAGCATCAGCAGCAGTCATGACAACGCATCCTCTGCATTTCCAGTCGGGTCTAACGGCACACCTGAAACGCATATGAAAAAGAAGAGCGCTACGGTTTTGAACATGATGAGGAACATGATGATGCAAATGATGATGATGAACATGATGATGATGATGAGGAACATGATGATGATGATGATGATGGATGATGAACATGATGATGAAAATGATGAACATGAACATGAAAAACAGATGGAAATGATGATGATGATGATGAACATGATGATGAAACTCATGAACATGATGATGAAAGTGATGTGTGTTCAATGAACATGATGATGATGATGATGATGATGAACCTGATGAACAAGTAGTCATGATGATAATCATGACGACGCATCCTCTGCATCACCAATGCTCTCTAACGCTACACTTGAAATGTATAGTATAGAATAAAGAGGATGATGATGATAATGATGATGAACATGATGATGAAAATGATTATGATGAGGATGATGATGAACACCACCATATCATCATCATCATCATCATCATCATCATCATCATTTCCATCATCATCATCATCATCATCATTTCCATCATCATGTTCATCATGATCATCATGTTTTTCATGTCCATCATCAGGATCATTTTCATCATCATGTTCATCATCATTTTTCATCATCATGTTCATCATCATCCTGATCATAATCATCACTACGCATCTTCAGCATCACCAGCAGTTAATGAGCAGATATCATGACAATCATGACAACGCATCTTCTGCATTTCTTCTCGGGTCTAACGGCACATTTGAAAACATGATGATGATGATGATCAACATGTTGATGATGAAGATGATGATGATGATGAAAATGATGATGATGATGATGATGACAGTGATGAACATGATGATGAATCAGATGATGATGAGTATGATGAATGAGGATGAACACCATCATCATTTTCATCATCATGTTCATCATGTTCATAATGTTCATCATCATCATCATCACCACCATTTTACTCATCATGTTCATCATCATCATCATCATCATTATTTTCATCATCATGTTCATCATCATCATCATCATCATTTTCATCATCATGTTCCTCATCATGTTCATCACTATGCATCCCCGGTCATGACAACGCTTTATTTGCATTCCAGTAACGAAAGAAGAGCGCCAGAACATGATGATGCAAATGATGATGATGATGATGAAACTGATGATGGTGGTGTTCATCATTGATGTCCATGATGAACATGATGATGAAAGTGATGGTGTTCATCATCTTCATCATCATCATCATGTTCATCATCCCCATCATGTTCATCATCATCATGTTTATCCTCATCATCATTTTCATCATCATGTTCATCATCATCATCATCAGCATCATCCTGATGATAATCATTGCTACGCATCCTCAGCATCACCAGCAGTTCACGTCATCACTATGCATCCCCAGCATCAGCAGTTCTAACGGCACACTTGAAAGATGAACACGATGAGGAACATGATGATGAAAACGATGATGTGGTGATGATGATGAACATGATGATGATGATGATGATGATGATGATGATGATGATGATGATGATGATGATGAACATGATGATGATGAACATGAACATGATGATGACGAACACCACCATCATTTTCATCCATCACGATCATCAGCATCATCATCATCATGGATATCATTTTCATCATCATCATTTTCGTCATCATGTTTATCATCCTGATGATACTCATCACTACGCATCCTCATCATCACCAGCATTTCACGTCATCAGTATGCATCCCCAGCATCAGCAGCATGACAATCATGACAACGCATCCTCTGCATGTCCAGTCGGGTCTAACGGCACACTTGAAACGTACATGAAAAAAGGAAGAGCGCCACGGTAATGATGATCCGGATGCTGTGAACCATCACCCAACATCAGCGGTGATGATAATCATCACTAAGACCAGGACAAAGACAAGCCCTTCCCATGCGCCTCCCCTTTGGAGAAAGGGGTCGGCGGATTACTGGGGGCAACGATTGGTTTGAGGTTCCAGGTTTTTTTTTTCAGAGTATACTTAAAACCGAGGTGGGTTTAACAAGGAAACCATTTCAGCGAAGGTGTCCCCCTATTCTGACACATGCCCATACTCCCCCTTGCCCTTGCATCACAGGGGAACCTCCCTGTTATATCTTGGGAGCCCTGCATAATAAGAGGGGCTATAAGTAATTTACACTGATGGGCAAAATTTTGCACCAGTTGGTAGGTGGTGTATCCCGTTATAGGGTGGTGCAGGGTGTTTCGTTTGCCCACAGTATGAGGGGCACATGTTTCTTGTATGATTGTGACTTAATTTGGTTTAGCACCCCACCCCGGTCTAACGATTTAGGCGCCTGCACCTTTGGCGCGTGACCCGGTTTCCAGAACCTCCGTGAAACACCGTGAAACCCGGGTGTTTCCGGGTCCGGGCTGATTTTGTCGGGGTTCCGGGGTTCCGTTCTGGATGAAGATGCCCAGATACTTGGAGAATAGAAGGGAACAAGCTGGAAAGCTTGAAAACTTCGCCGCGATTTATTAGAGTAGTGAATATGGAGGAGATTGTTGCATGTGAAAGAGATTGCAGCTATTCTTAGGCAGTATGAACGAATATGAAGCATGGGTTCAGCGGTTGGATGTTGTTGCTTCACTTGCGATGTAGTCAACCAGGATGATCTTCGCGAAGCCATGAAAGCCTACACATTGGGCAACTTGGCGCATTGGCTGCAGTTCCTGTGTGACAGGTAGGCCTGAGCTCACCTGAGTGCTGGAAATCCAGCACAACGCGGAAGCACCTGCTGGCACCTTTTCCCAATGCAATTAGAGCCACAATCAAAACCTGGGTAGATGAAGGTTAGTAAGGGACAATCCCAACCAGAAATAGCTGCGGCCGCCTTCTTAGTTCTTGAAGCATGGTTCTGGGTCGACCATTTTAATACCGGGTTTTGACTATGACTCATTTGGCCAGCGAAGTTTGATTCAGCGAATTCTCCCAGACCTCCCACGCCAAAAAAACCAAAGCCAATGAACTCCAAATGATCCTGAACGTTGCTGGATGTTTTGGAGTCGGTTGGGGGGCCCCTGAAACGTGTTTGTTTGACAGATTTGTGACCCCAAGATATGGAGAAGGAATGTCGTACAAAGAGCAAGGCACACGAACGAAGAATGACAACTTTGGGAACAGCGGAATATCGTTCTTGCATTTGTCTGGTGCATTGCGTTGACTGGTCAGAGACGCTTTCCCATTCAACTGCTAGCCTCTCATTATTATTAGATTTTGTGTTATGCGTGTTTTCCTTTTGTAGTGTGTGTGTGACTTGCTCTTGTTCTGTTTATGCTGAGCGGACCTGCGAAGAACCTCTTCTGAACACTTCAGAAAAAACAGCGATCAATGGCTAAGCCGGAGGAGCTATGCTCCGATAGCTTTGCTCTTTGTGTTTCAGCCCAAAACGTGCCGGAAAAGGGGGGGGTTCATGTGGGTTCCTATTTGGAGACGAGGGGTCTCTGTGGATGATTCGTTTTGCACGGGTGGTACCTGGTTTCCCATCCCAACCCATGCCGGATTTGTCCAGCCACAAGCAGATTTTTCCGCCGAGGCATCACCGCGCTCGCACGGCAGAACCTTTGGCAAGAGGCCTTGCTGCTCTTCGCTGCGGTGCCACAGCCGAAGCTCGGCATCCTGCGGGGTGTTGGCATTTAGGGTTTGTGGAGGTGGGAGGGCGGTTGGTTTTTGTGTGGTTTGGGGTGGTTTTAGGTGTTTTTCGAGTGGTTTTGGGTGGTGTAGGGTGGGTGGTGTAGGGTGGTTTTGGGGGGGGTGGAGGGAGTCTTGGGCTGCAATTCCATTCTGCTTTTTGCCATTCCTGTGGTCCACTATTGTTGGGTGGACTTTCCGTTGTTGTTTGTTCGCTTGGTTTGTTTTTTATTTGGGCATTCCGTTCTTTGTGTGTGCGTTCCCGAGCCCAGTCTAATTTGTTGCACAATCAAATGCGAGAAGTGTATTGTATGTAACAAAAGCCTGTCAGACTGCCCAAGCCACGCGGTGAATCTCTTTTGCAGCTCAAGCAACGCAGGTAGTTTGTGGTCGCTGGAATGATTCCCAACATGTTTTCTGATGGAAGTGTTTTTCTCGCAAGCAACATTCTATGTGTCAATGTTTCGCCTGGGAACATGTTCTAGGTTGTGCAATATCCCAAGTGGTCTTGTTCCCTGGCCGGACCCGCTTCTTGTCCCTGAAAGCACAGCTGTCGTTCACGTGGAACCGTTCGACGTTTTGGCCAGTGACCCGGTCCCAACTGTCCATGCTCCAAACCAGGACCATTCCCCGAACGTCGAACGGTTCCGGCTGGTCAAGGAGGGGTTTCCCATTTGCAAGATCCAGGAACCAGGGGTTCAAATCCAACTCCAAACCGCTGATTTGGGGGCGTCTTTTTTGTTACCCCCTTTTGGTAAGGGGAAACCAAAGGAAAACCCGCAGCCGTGTTGGGGGGGAGAACTAAAGAAAGACAAGCTGCCCAATCCCGGATTTGGTTTTGGCAATTTGTCCAGAACGGACAGCTGAAGAGCACAGGGCATTCTCATTCATACAGCTGAATGTGTTCAATACGCCAGAACTAAAGAAGCCCTGGTATGAGCCTCTGGATTACCCAAATAGAGCCCCTGGATTACCCAAATAGAGCCCCTCAAACGGAGATTCATGGTTGCTGTTGGGAAACATTTTACATTTTTTGCCTATTGTGGTTTAGTGGGAAATCCCCACTGAACTGCTAAAGTTTTCAAAGTTGCTCCCCTTCCAACGTCAACCAAGGATTCTACAGATGGATTGGGCTTTGGATTGGGTTTCACGGGATGGTTTGCTTACAGGACCATCTACAACTACAGCGCCGCCATCAGCACATGCGGCAAAGCGAGCTGCTGGCAGATCGCGCTGTGCCTCTTCCAGGCAAAACGAAGTGATCAGCGTGGCCAGCGAAACGCGGCTGAACTACATGGAAGCGAAGATGCGCTCTTCCGAAAGCATCTTGACCGGGAAAAAATGGGGTTCTGGTCAAGAAAGTCACATGTGTATGGGTCAAAACAAAAAGGCACCAGGATATGGACCGCAGGCGGTCCTGGAACCCTCCGGAAAGCCGCTCCTCCGCCACCCGCCAGGCGGCGCGGCGGAAGCTCGGGCGGGGGGCGCTGGACGTGGTGAGCGCCAGCGGCGCCATCAGCGCCTGCGCCACGGCGGGTGAGTGGCGCCAGGCGCTGCGACTCCTCAGGCCGAGGGGCCCTCGAGCGGCGGCCCGGCCCCGGCGAAAGATCCATTCACAGCGGGGGGGAAATACTTTTACACGGAACGGGTCCCAGCGAATCACCCGTTTTTCTTTCTTTTTCTTTTTTTTTGGGGGGGGGGGGTGTTTAGTTGTTTCCACTCAACTAACTGCAGGCTATTTTCCTTCTTCGGCCAAAAAGGGGCTGTCATGCCCAGTGATTTCATCCGCAACTCAAACATCAGGGCTCCCCCTTCTTTTAAGGGTCTCACCCGGAAAAAGAACCTGCTCAAACCCCCCAGCTCTTCTTGAAGATGGTGTAGCCCACCCATTTGCCCTTCTCGAACTTCTCGCGCCGCCCTTTCCGGGGCGACAGATCCACCCACAGCCCTCCTCCAACGGACCAGGCAATGGTGCGCTTCGTTCCCTCGTAGCCCTCCTTCTCCGTGTCGAAGAGCTTCACGCGCTCCTTCCTGTGAACCTGGATGCCAATCTCTCCAAGGCCAGGAAGGGGCACCTCAATCCACTCGTCCCGTGTCCCCTTAGGCGGATGGGACAACATGACCACCGCGCTCTCCTCAAGGTCCTGAAAGAAAGCGCGCCGCATGATCTCCAGCATGTTCTGACTCGAACCGCCCACAACTCGCCGCGAGATCATCTCCTCTCCATGCGTCCTAGGCCGCTTGTTTGCCGCCCCATCAATGCCACCGCCACCACCTCCGGTAGATGCCGATGTCCCTGATCCAATCGCCGAGGAATCCCCTCCCGTAAAACCAGAGGGCCTTGATCCCGATTCTCCACCTCCTCCGTTCCCAGGAGGTTGTTGCCCCGGACCACTTGAACTCGAGCTCCTCACTCCGGCTTCGGGCCGCCTCAAGACCCTGAAGTTTGAAGACCCCGTCCATGGCGTCCTCCTCTCCCAGTGCTCTTCTTGCCAATTCTCGACCATCCTCTCCCAGGTCATGCCGTTCTCAGCGTCCGGAGCGATCTCGGAGATCCTGATGTAGTCCAAGTCCTCAAAGTTGATGCCGGGTGGAAGCTCTCTAGGCCTCGGAATGTAGTCCCAGTAGCGCGGCACCATGTGAATGCGGGAAAGTCTAATCTCATTCTCGCGGAACTCGACCTCCCATTCATCTTCACCAGGTTCATCCTGCGATGGCCTTTCTGTCACCTCCGGAGGACCATCTCCACCACCGGCTGGTGCAACCTTTCGCAGCCGCAACCCCTCACCCACATTCCCAAAGCCTTTCACCTCCGGCGTCATCCAATTCATAGACGATCTCCCTGACGAAGCACCCGCCTTCTCGACCACCAACGATCTCACCGAAGGACCAACCTCCTCTGTCTGCTTCTTCACAGGCCCGTCTAACTCCTTCACCTCCTTGATCTTGGCCAGGGAAACCTTCTCCAGCACCAATTGCGCTACCGCCTCTTCCGGCTCGATGACGTAGTCCTGGGGTCCATGGTTCCTGACCAAAATCCTCACCTCTCCACGGAAGTCGCGTTCAATGACAGCGGATCCCGTTTCAACTCCTCTCAAAGCCAAGCTGGCCACCGTTGTGATCCTCCCGCACGTTCCTCGGGGTAACTGTGCCTTCACGCCCGTCCTCACCAGCGTGTAGCTCTCCGCCGGCACCACCACTCTGTTTACCGCGAAAAGGTTCACCCCGGCTGAGCTCTCCGTTGGCCTTTCCGGCATCACCGCTTCTGCACAGGTTCTCTGGAACCGCAGCTCTTCCTCTTTTCGCAAGCAGTTCCGCAGTGCCACCACTCCAAGCTCCTTGACCAGCTTCAGCAAGATGACCACAGCGACGATCACCACCAGCCACCAGTAGCCACCTCCTTCTTCTCCAAGGTCCATCTCCTTCGCCTCCGTCAGCTCCACGCATGTAGAGGCCACCACCAGCAATCCCAGGACTTTCTCCAACCTCCTGTCTCGACTGCTTTCCATCTTCTTCACCTTGACAACCTCCACCGGGCTCTCACCGCTCTCCACCGCCCCACCATAGAAGCCCAATGACTCCTTGAAGCGCCCAAACGGCGAGGCCCCAAGCTGTTTCGTGAAGCCGTCCGCGACCAGACTCTGCCCAGGAACATGTTGAAGCTGGACATCACCGAGCTTGACCGCCTCCGAAAGCGCCGCAGCCCGGATCCTCAAATGTCTCGTCCTCCAGCTTCCCGAGCTCCCGTTGACAATGGCCAGGGCCGCACTACTGTCGCTGTAGAGCCTAAGCTCCGCGGGCTTCTCCTCCAGTTCCTCCACCAAGCCACCAACTCCCCTCAAAGCCGTCCAGGCTTCAATGAGCGCCGCCAGCTCGCTTTCCGCCGTACTAAGCGCAATACACGCCTGTCGCGTCGTAGCCCAGAAGACGGGGCAGCCGGAGTAGTACACGGCCAATCCCGAGATCGACTTGTGCTCATGGGCTCCAAAAGAAGCATCCGCGTAGGCCTCCACTGCATCTCGTCGACGTTCACGATGCTGTTGATGGTCCGGCCCATAATCTCCAGCACCAAGACGTTGGTACCGCAAACCTTCCCGTGACGTCCTCCACAGGTACTGCAGCACCTTCTCTCCAATCCTCGTGACCCCCCGAGGTCTCTTCGTAGTCCACTGTCCCATCACGGCTACCGCGTAGGTGATGTCCGGCCTCGTCCTCGAAGAAAGCCACAACAGCTCTCCAGTGATGACTTGCGCCTGCCGCACATCTTCAGGACTCGGGGGCCCTTCCTCCTCCGGAATCCCCACTCCTCCCAGCGTGCCACCCTTGGCGATGTGATGCCGGTCCAGTAGGTCTGCCGTGTAGGACTCCTGATGCATCCGGATCCCTTGCTCATCATGAGAGAATTCGAACCCGCAAAACCGCAGGTCCTCTGTCTCCGACAGCCACTCCGGGTCGCTGGTGTCCCAAACCCGCCGGATCTTGAGCAGCGTCGCCGCCACCGCCCCGCGATCTCCAGTGATCAACAGGTCGTCGATGTAGACCGCCATGTAGCCCACCGTCTCATCTTGTCCGTGCCGACTGCTCTTGATCCTCCACAGATTCACCTCCTTGGTTTTCTCGAACCAGCAAGCCCATGTGCCCTCGTCATCTTCCATCTCCCAGTTGATCGCGCCCATGGTTTCGTCCCGGTGGTTCGCCCAGTCCTTGGGTGACGTCGTAAGGCCGTAAACGGATCCCTCCACCGCCCAAAGCTCTCCCGGCTCAGTGATCTGGCACTCCTGAAAGATGGTGGGAGGGTTGACCACTACAATGTCCTTGGACCGGCCCGGCGGCACTTGCAAGAACGCCGTCTTCACATCGACCCCCGCAAGAGTCCATCCTCGCTGCGCTCCAGCCGCCACCATCGCCCTCACTTGAGACGCGTCAATGCCTCCAGCGTAGGTATCCGCCGCAGGCCTCTCCGACATGAAGTTTCCACAGGCGACCCCACGGCATTTCCGACGTCCTGTAGCAGCTTTCCTTGTGAACACCGCTTTCCCCGGAACCCGGTCGTACGGTATGCCCTTCTCCAGCGCCTCCTTCTTGAGCGCCTCGGCTTCCCGCTGATTGATGGCCCGGATCACGCCCGAGTTCAGCAAAGCCGCCCTCTCTTCTACCATAGAAGGCCTCCACTTCTCCACTTCTTTCCTCACATCTGCCAAGGCGTAGGTCTTGGTCTGAAGAAAGACCTCTTCTTCTGTTGCCTTTCTCGCACAGGTCTCCTCAGAGTCAAGATCCTCAGCCCTCTGCATTGCCGCCAACCATGCCCCCACTCGAGCGTCCTCCTCCGCCAGCATCCCGACGGTCGTCTTCACCATGTCGTGGTCAGCGCCTTGTTCCTCTTCTAGACGCCATTCCTCCTCCATCATGTGCCTCCCCCGGGCCTGACATTCCATCACCAAGGTCCTCAGGTCTGGCTCCCATTCTCGATCTTCCAACGCAGGCGGCCTCTTGGATGTAATCCTCCTCCGTGGACCACCTCCTCCTGGCCATCCATCTTCTGCTCCAGCACCACCAGCAAGTGGCCCTTCCTCTTCAGGCGGTTCCTCCGTCTCAATCACATCCGTGGTGTGGAAGAAGTTCCCATCCTCCCCCTGGACGAAGTACCCTCCCGAAGACGCCGACATAGTAACATCCGGCCCCAAGATGGTCACCTCCTCCCTGGTGGCCTCCCAATCCTTGGACCGGTGATTCCATGCCTTGGTCTTCGCCATTGCCACACTCCCGAACGCCCTCAACGGCTTGACCGGATAGTTCATGGCCTCCAGCTGCGACCTCCATCTTCGTTCCCCAGCATGCCGTGCCGCCAACGGCCATAGATTCTCCTCCACGCCCGAGCCCTTGAGCAGCGTCTTGGTCAGCCTCTTGATGAACCCCACCTCCGCCTCGGCCCGCCCATTCATCTTCCATGAGCTGCCGTCAGTGAACGTCCGCATGATGAGGCGTTCCATAGCCCATTTCTTGGCCCTCTTGGACGTGAACTCGCCTGCTCTATCGCTGTGAAGGCGCCGGACAGGTAGTCCATGATAGCGTAGCTTTGTGGTCATCTTGGCCACGGCCTCCAGAGCTTCTCCTCTCGTCTTCACGATCTCCACCAGCGTGAGCTGCCGGACCTCAAAGTCCTCTTCTTTCTCTATCTTCTTCAGCCACTCTTCCCCATCATCTGGAGATGGCTCCTCTTCCTCCTCAACTGCTTCATCGTCTCCCGCAGGGTCAAGCTCCATGTCCTCCTCCCCACGCGGTCCCTCCAAGTCCCCTTCCTCCTCCTGGTAGTAGAGCACCGTGAAGAGGTTTCGCTGCTTGTCGATCTCCGTCTGCATCGCCTTCTGATCTTCTCCGACCATGCTCTTGGACTCCAAGATCTCATGAGTGTCCAGGTCCACTGAGAGCCTCCACTTTACGAACTTCCATGCCGGTCCGCCTGCTCCCGTGCCCCTCAACTTCTTGACGTCGTAGTCCCGTTTCCTCCACCTCTTCATCTCCTTCACCGCCTCCGGTACGTCTCCTCGACCAGGACCTTCCAGCCACGCCAGATGCTCCGGGGCCAAGTGCATGAGCATTCGTCCCTGCCGGGTCACCGGAACCGTGTAGGTGCCAACGACGATGTATCGTCCCACACCTTCTTGATCTCGTCCAGGTTTGAAGGGCCCCGCCAGGTCAACCGCCAGCGTGTAGCTCTCCGGGCTCACTACCCTTCGGTGGTATCGCGCCTTTCCGGCTCCTTCCAGGCACGTGCGGCATCCCCGATGAAACGGGAGGTGGTCATTCGCCAAGTGCGCCTTCCATTGCTCGGCACTCAGCCCCTTCAGCTTCACCTGCTCCAAGCCTATGCGAACGGCCGTGGCAATCGCCTTCTTCATCCCTGGCGCCCAGGCAGCCCATTTCTTCGAAGCCGCCATCCGCTCCTCCAAGGTCTTTCCCAGCGGACCTTTATCAGATCCTCCTCCTCGAACACCGTCCAGCTGCTCGAGCATCTCCATGTTGGTGCCTATCGTCGTAGGCTTCGTCTTTGCGTGGCCAAAGGGCCCCTGATCGAAGTGGTACTCCTTCATCTTGTAGGCCTTCTTGAACCGTTTCCACTCGTCCCAAGCCCAGTACGAAGGATACCGCTCCCGAGCTTCTGCGGCTCTTTGACCTCCTTCCACATAGGACTCCGGATCCTGTGGATTCTCCGCCAGGAAGCCAACCTTGGACGAACTGGCCTCCTCCGCCACCATGTACAGCAGCATCGGCCTCAACCAGAGCACCGTATCTCCATCCACCTTGTCCATCAGCACCTGAGGAAGTCCATGACGCCCAAAGCGCTCTTCTCCATCTCTCGTCCTTAACGGTGGCGGTCCCGGCTGCACAAACCTCATCCTTGAGATAGTCCGACACGGAGGGCCCGCCAAGATCTGCTTCACCTTTCCCGAAGCACACAGCTCCATCAGATAGGCCATCACGCCGTCCTTCCCAACGTCCTGGCCTTCTCCCAGCTCCAGATCAATGCAAAGCACCACTCTGTCTGCTGTCTCCAACTCCTTCTCCCAGAACTTCGCGTCCGGGCCCGAATAAAGGTGGAGGATGACCTCCTTGGCCTTCTGAATCCTCCTCCTGGTCCGCCTATTCCACGGCAAACTCGTCCACTCCGACCTCGGGGGCAGCCGCTCCAGAATGCGTTCCGGCACTTCAGGAAATAGCTCCCTCAGCCTCCGAAGCCATTTGACCATCTCCAGGCCAACCTTCTCCTCCTCCTGCGTCGTCAACGGCTTCCCTCTCAACGCCATCAACCGCATCTGGTGCTTCAGCGCCTCCAGCTCCAACTCCTTGATGAGCTCCAACCCGAGGCTTTCATCTACCGTGGGGCAGCCTCCTTCCAAAGCGGTGTCCAGAGTCCGCCCATGCTGATCGGTCAGCTGAAAGCGGTCCTCTTCCCACTTCACCGAGTAGCCCCTCTGCACCAGGTACCCCAGGGGAACGATGGGCTGGACCTCCTCTGTGGTCAGCAACGTCCTCGTCCACGGGATGAGCCGCAAAGAGACCGTCCCCTGCGCCAAATGCACCTCGACCTCCCGAGCCTCCTCCCACTCTTGTGCAGATACACACTGCCTCAGGCTGTGCGTCGCTCCTCCATCCAGCAGCGCCCTCTTGTTCTTAACCTCCAGGGAGCTCACTTGAATCCTCCTCAACTCAGGGCCCCTCAAGCTCTTCAGCAATCCCGCTGCTTCCTGAATGAGTCCCCGCACTGCTTCACCATCACTTCCATCTGACTGTGATGTCTTCCCTGCCCCTGACGCGGGCGATCCTTCTCCTCCACCGGTAGTAGGCGCCGATGCATCCACCTCGACCTTCTTCACGGCCTGGCCCTTCACATCGTTCTCGCTGAAGTTCTTGGCTCCGCCATCTCCATCGCGAGGCTTTCGCACCTTCACCGGGCAGTCCTTGCGGGTATGCGAAGTCCCTCCGCAATTCCAACAGCGTCCACGCTTGTCCCCGTCGAACTCATGCTTGTAGGTGCAATCCGCTCCCTTCTTGCAGCCCCCATCCGTGAGGAAGAACCGGCACACAGGAGCCGCCGAAGCATCCTTGCCCTTGCCTTTCCCTCCTCCTTTTGGGCTGTCCTTCCCCTTTTCCCAACCTCCTCCATCCTTGGTCACCAGCGCCTTGACCTTTGCGGTTGTAGTAGATGAGGTCGAAGCTCCGTGTAGTGCTGCTTCTCCTTCCGCCAGGACGACGTCCGCCAGCTGCGCCACCGCCTCCAAACTGGGAGCCACGTCCACCCGCAGTCCAGCTCGTGCCGCATTCAATCTGAACATCGCCTGGCCAGAATGCTTCGTGACCATCCCGACGAACCGATCCAGGGCTCCAACCAGCAACGTAGCATCCGGAATCGCCACCTTCAGCTCACGGGTCCGGGCAAGCCACCTTTTCCACGTCCTCACCCCATCCACCACCTCACTCAGCGTCGTTGGCACCCGCGGCTCAACCAAGCCTCTGAGGAGTTGTGATCTCTCCGCCAGCCCTCCTGGCTGGTACCTTGTAAACACCCGGAACAGAATCTCCCAGGCCGTTGCAGCTCGCTCCGCAAGCACCTCCGCTTTCAACCCTGGTGGCAAAGCAGCCACCAACATGGCCTGTGCCCGCTGAGCCACCCGACTCCAACGACCACCTTCATCTTCCACCGCCCGCGGCCTGATGTGAAGCCGCTGCAAAGGATCCGCCTGCAACCACTGCGCGTAGGCCTCTGCCGCCACTGCAAGCACCTGGTCCCACCATGCTCCGGAACTGACAGTGAGGTCCTTCATCACCGGGCTGATCAACATCAGCCAATCCCCCACCACCAATGACCCGAGCTCGCCTTCCTTCACCTCACCCAATGCCGGCAACTCCACCGTGCGAACGGTTTCTCCAGGCGTCCATCCTCCCATCCACGGATTCATGGCCGCCGCACTTCCACCGGGACCTCCGGGTCCACCAGCGCCATAGGGCCACCCTCCATGAAACCCTCCGCCGGGTAGATGCTGATCTGCATGACGACCAGCCGCACCAAACCCACCTCCTTCGTGCCCAGGTGGCTGGCCCTCACCTCGAAGACCCGCATCCTGACGTCCAGTGACCCACCCGTTTCCATAGCCAGGTAGTAGCGCTCCTTCAGAAGGATCTCCTGGTCCTTGCCCACCTCCGCGATGCGCACCTCCACGACCAGGTTCTCCCCCTTGAGGTTGTTCAGGATGAAGCCCTCCAGGACCATCATCTGCTCGACGCTCCCGAGGTCCTCCTCCAGGCGGTGCACCACCATAGGCTCCCGCCAGCGCCGTTGGGGTTTGGTACCCGCTCTGATCTCCAGGTCCTCCTTGTCTTGCTCGCAGCACCAAAGGTCCGCCAACTCCACCTCCTCCCGGAAGACCCAACAGATCACCACCTCCCGGAGCAGCACGAGGCGCGTCCACCCCAGGCCCCATCTCAGGACCACGTGGTGCATCCCCCAACTCCTTCATGGCCTTGCTTCCACCGCCTTCACGCACCTGCTCCTTGAGGCTTTTCATCTCTTGCCAGAGCGCCTGGTTCTGCGTGATGACCTGCTTGAAGGCACCGAGGAGCTCATCAAGGCCACCCGCCGGGATCTCCGCGCTGTAGATCGAGCCCACCGGCAGCGCTCCCGGGCTTACCAGCGACCCTTGTTCCTCCTCCACCTCCGGCAGATCCTTCGGGCGAAGCGCCTTGAGCTGCGCTTCCTCCTTGGCCTTCTCTGACCAAAAAGGATTCACCGCCACCGCCGGCCCCAGCGGCACCGCGTCCTCGCGGCTTGGCTGCCACGGCACCATCGCCGTCTCCGGCGAGTCAGCGGTCTGCGCCGACCCAGCCGAGGATGCCATGGCGTGCCCTTAGGAGGGCCTACAGGAAAAACGTTGGGCTCATAACCCACTCAACTAACTGCAGGCTATTTTCCTTCTTCGGCCAAAAAGGGGCTGTCATGCCCAGTGATTTCATCCGCAACTCAAACATCAGGGGTTTCAATATTAGTACCATGCTTTCTTTGTTGTTTAGTTTTTATTTAGTTGCTTTTTAGTTGTTTTTAGTTGTTAGTTGTGTTTAGTCGTGTTTGGTTGGTTTAGTGGTAGTTTGCATCTGACCAGCTAAACGTTAGACTTGCAGGGGATTAGCCTGGGATCAGTTTGGAGAGCCCATGAGACTGGATGACTTCCTAAGTTGACCCTGGGCGTTCATGGATCTAGGGATGCTGAACCGGTTCCTTGTGGTACACAAGACCCATGCCTCCAAAACCCCAGACCTTCCATTGCCTCCGCTATACTGCATCGACCCCTCTACACACACCCTCGCCCCTGTTGAAAGCGTATTCTTGGGTCAACGGAAGGTCTGGCATACCTCAAAAATGCAAAACGCCCTATAAGCTGCCCCCCTTTCTTTTTTCCTCTGCTTTTTCGCGACTCGACTCGACGATTTCCCCGGTTTTTTTTCCACACATCTCAACTCGACAACAATTTCCCCGGAAGGTCCCTGCCGTCTCTCCGAGTAGAGCCCAACGTCTACAGCTACAGCGCAACTATCACGGCCTGCGAGAAGGGCACCCAATGGATGCAGGCGCCCGGTTGTTGTCTACGTCCCCCAGCTAGGTGCCCGTTTACTCTTTTCACCTTTTGGCTTTCCAAACTTCGATCCATTTTTTAGTCATAGCCCCAAAAGGTGATCACCTTTTATTTCTGGGTCCTGTGGGCGAGCATAGCTCCCCCGGCTAGGTGCCCTTCTGCCTCCCCTTTTTTGGTTGGTTTTGGGTTCAACCCTACTAAAATAGACTAGAGGAAAAAAAACGGGTACCAGCTTATTCTAACCTCTCAAATCTGGAGGACCTAGTTGTTCTCCGGACAAAAAAAGAAACTCCTCGACCTGTCTGGGAACTCATGTTGCCGCCCTGGGTCCCAGCCATTCCCAGCCGTTCCCTTAACTTTTAAGAGTGTGGTGTGTAGTGGTTGGATTTCCATTTAACCCGCTAAAAGTGGAACATTTTTTGCGGGGGATCTGAGGACAGCCCAGATTAATCAACCAACCAATTTATTTGGCCCCTCCAAAAGTGGTCTGATTCCAACCACATTTCGCCCAGGGACACCCCCGTATTAATAAACTGGTTGGTTGATTTTTCCGGGGGTCAACATTATAAAACGAGCTGAAGATACGTTTCCGGGTACTTGGATCCGATTTTCTTCAGGTCGTTTTTATTGTGTGTGTGTTTGTTTTTTGGGGGGGAATTGCAGAATTATATGGAACTGGCGGATTTTGATCCAGGTGCGTTTGCCAGCAAAGCGCTGGGTCAACATTACTGGATGCAATGGCCGGTCTCTTTTGAGTGGCTTTGGTTCTCGAGATGTGCTGATGGGGGTTCTCTTGGGGTTTCGGAAGAGCTGTTCACAACAAAACATGCAGGCAAATCACTGTTGGGTGCAAATAGATTGCACAACCTTCCCCTTCAGGTTTTATCATCCCATGTACAGTGACTAGTGCCATCACTTTTTACCCTCGTGTAATGTCAACTTTGTCAGAGAGGCAAACGAAGGGGCAACCAGGAGTTAAATGGAAGCATGGAACATCATGTTGGGTCTTAGATTTCCTCTTTCATCCATTTGCTCAAGAACATTGTTGATTTTGCCTTGCTGGCTTTGGAGGGAATCTATCACTACCGGACTTGTTCTTAAGCAAATGGAAGCTTTTAAGGCCCTTAAGGCCATGCATGGCCTTTGTCAATTCGAAGGCGGCGGGGGCAAATTTCAGGCTCTGGACCTCTTCACCTGCATGCGGGCTGGGAGGATTCAAGCCAACGTGCCGCTTCGATCGGAACGAAATGTGTGAGTGTGTTGTTTGAGGCTACCCATGTCAAGTTAGTGCCATGGGGTCGCACCATGTTATCCTTCGCAAATTGCAATCAGCTCACCTTTAGAAAAAAGCTCGCCCATGAGGGGTCCTTGCTTGAGGTTTGTTTGCCTCAGGACTTGTGAATTGAAGTGGTCCGGATGAACTAAAGAATCCTCGCTTCCGTCAATTTATTGCCCGATTAAAACCGCCCGGATGGTGCGTATGCAAAGTTTCAATCATGTTTCCCAATGTGAGAGATTCCTGAAAATCTCAATCCTCCACGTCCGAGGGATCCAGGGATCTCCCCCTGTAAGCATGAAAACTTGCGCTTGGTGGCTGTTGCCTCCTGCCCACAAAGCTTCACTTGTTCGGGTACATGGGAAACTAGTCATGTTCCCAAACAAAATCTAGGTTAAAGCTCCACCCGGCCTTCTTTGAGGAAGACCAACCACTGGGTTTAAGTCTACCTTGCAAGCGAAAACGCAAATCCTTGGGCTCGGGTTTGTCCTTCGGAGAAAGGTTTGCTCTGAACGGTGCCTTCTGGTTCGATCCTAGTCGGAAACCTGCAAGGTTTGTCTGGTGAGGTGGCCTTGGCTTCTTAGCTGGCCATGGTTCATTGTTATCCAGGGGCTTTTGCGTGCAAGGGAGGCAGCTAATGGGGGCTTCCGAAATGGCAATGGCTCGCCAAAATCAGGCCGGGTTGCTACCTTAAAGGCATCTGAATCTTCCAAATCCATGAGTTTGCCCTACTTTCCCTAGTTTGCACTCGGTTGCTCTCCCCGCGGCTTTTTGAACCTCTAGCTTATTGGTTGGTGAACCAGTGGGACACCAGCCGAAGAGCGGTTCCAACATGGCTGGGTTCATAGCTGTTAACCAATTTGGAACCTGTCGACTTATGACCCCACGCCTCAAAGACCATTTGTGGTGAGTTACTGAGTTGCGCGATGCAAAGACGGTCTTGGAAAGGAACATATTCCAGGAACTTCCGCACTTGCTTTGTTCTAATGTGCATCCAGAAGCGTTTTTGTCAGATCCGTGCAACATCTCCAAACTCATTCCCCGCCAATGATTCGTGCAAACCCTCATTTTCGATGGGATACCAACATCGAATTTCACATAAACCGAACGCCCGACGTCGTTCCAAACTTGAGCTGAGTTTCAGCTACAGCGCAGCCATCAGTGCTTGTGAGAAGGCTTCACGTTGGGCTGATGCGCTGCAGCTCTTCTCAGTGATGATCCGGGCAGAAGTTCGCCCGAGTGTCTCGGCTTTGAAAAAACGGAGCTGGTGGAACTATTTGTGTGCGGAAGTCCGGTTGCTGGGTCTTTGGTGGCTGTTCTGGTTAACCTTCTTTGGCGTATTTTGCTATGTGTGATAGTTGTTCTTGTTGATTGGGTGCTCGCTTGTGTTTGGTCGGACCTTCAGCTTTGTGGGCAAAAGAAACATGCAAGGTTTGTCTCTCATGTGGGCAGGCGTCTAAATCGGGGGACCCAACAAATGGTGGTTTGTCCTTTTGGCCTTCCTGCGAGCCAACCCCAAAAGGGTACCAACTCAAAAGAATCAACCATATAGACTTCCATGGCTGTGGGGCAAAGCCAATGGTGCCATTTTGGGGTAGGTGAATTCACCACCCAGTTTAGAACCTATTTTAGTGGTTGGATTGGTTGATGTTCGCTGGGGGCTAACCGATTTGGGCTTTTGACCCATGGCCACATGATGGCTTCCCTTTGGTGTTGACCTTCAAGCCCGGGATCCTTGAGCTTGCATGGTGAAGTTGCCAAGGACGTGGACGCGCCCGGAGAAAAAAAAGAAAAGGAAAAAAAACGTGGACGGAGCCCGGAAGACTTTGCTATGCAAACTGAGAGGTGGAGAAGTCATTTTGAAGAAGTCATTTTGACCTCTGCTTGACTCCGGATGGCCCAATGGACGGCTCCCTTCTGGTGTCCGTCAACCGAATTGACAGACCAATATGAACACCCGACAATACTCAGCCGATATGGCCTACCCAAAACCAACACCCTTGACCATAGTGCGCGTTCCCATACGTAGCGTCAGCGGCCATATTGGTCCCAGGTTCTATTGTGGCTTCATAAAGGTGACAACGAGTCCGATATTGGAAATCGTATGTAACCAATAGATGGGTAGTAGAACCAATTAGTTGATGAACCAAAAGAACCAAAAGATGGAGCTTCGTTTGGTTTTTGGGTCTTTGCAGAACCAAAAGGTGGGTTTTGGGCACTGTTGACATGCATGCTCCATGCTTTGGCCGGGGGGTGAGGTGTGGTGAGCTACAATGCGACGATCAGCGCACTGGAGAAGCTGGGAAAATGGCAGCTGGCATTAAACCTCTTCAACAGCATGCAGTACCATGAGACGCTTGGACTAGGTCCCCCAGCTAGGTGCCCTTTCTCACCAACTTTTTTGGTTGGGAGGGTCCCCTACTAAATAGACTAATTACAGAAAAAAGTTGGTACCCTTATTCTAACCTCTCTACTGCAGGACCTAGTGGAACAAGGTGTCCGTTTTTTGCCTGAGGAATTCAATGGGAAACCACCCCGGTTGTTTGCAGTTCCCACATTTAGAGACAGACCCAGCTTCAACGATCCGGACCGAGCTTGTGATGAAGGTCGCTTTGCGGATCCCTTGTGTCAGGGCCTGGAATCATGAGAAGACGCTCCTTGCGCCAGAGCGGCGAGAAAAATGATCTTCGGCCAATCGGTTCGCCAATTCACCCGGGTGTTTGTTTTTGTTTTGGACTCTCAAGTGCTGACTCCTCCAAAGCCGAATTTGCGCATCACTAGGCAGAAGTGCGACTCCTTACTTCCCTACGGGGTGGCTGTGACCAATCTTCACAGCTCAAACGATTCAACGCCATGGGGTTTGAACTTCAGGTTTGGGAAAGCTCCTGGCAGAGGTGAGTTGGGATGGTAACCCAAGCCTCATGCTGGATGGCTTGTACCACTTGGAGTATTTTTCGGGGTTCGTGGCGTTTGGGTGTTGATGGCCCTGTTTTGGGCGTTAGGATTTTTTTTCAGCGCGCAGGGGCTTTCAAGGGACCCTGACCGAAGGGCCCAGGAGTTTGTCAGACCCCACCCCCACCCTCGAGATGCCAAGCCACTTAAGTCGCTACGACCTCCGCTATTAAAAGCTCAAAACAAAGGTGCCCTCCACAAAAGACTGACTCCCCAAAAAATTGGCCACATACTCAGTTGCCCAAAGCGAATCGGCCTTTTAACCTGTTGGTTTTCCAAACTTCGATCCATGTTTGGTCATGTCCCCAAAAGGTGATCACCTTTTATTTCTGGGTCCAATGGGCAAGCGAGCATAGCTAGATCCCCAGTAGTGCCCTTTCTCACCCGTTTTTGGTTGCGAGGGTTCCCCTACTAAAATAGACTACAGAAAAACAATCGGGTACCAACTTATTCTAACCTCTCTACTGGAAAACCTAGTGGAGCAAGGTGTCCTTTTTTGCTGAGGGAGTCCTTGTTCTGGTTTTTCTCGATTCCCCATTCTTTTCAACCATCCTTCTTTCCAAAAGCCGGATCCGTTTCCCTGGGTTTCAAAGGAGGTTTTTCTAGAACGATTCGGATCCCAGGAAAGAATGGAAATGGAAGGTACCCCTATCGGGTCCCTCAGGATGCTCAGTTGCCCAAAGCGAATCGACCTTTTAACCTTTTGGTTTCCCTTGGTCCATTTTTAGTGGAGCTACCAAAAGGTGATCACCTTTTATTTCCAACTCCTTTGGGCAAGGATTACGCCCGACCTGATCACCTACAA
The DNA here is from genome assembly GCA_963377175.1 of Effrenium voratum. Taxonomy (NCBI): domain Eukaryota; class Dinophyceae; order Suessiales; family Symbiodiniaceae; genus Effrenium; species Effrenium voratum. The sequence continues at coordinate 86,348 of CAUJNA010002824.1, read as the reverse complement.
CTCCACCATGAGCTCCTGCGAGAAGGGCGGACATTGGCCCACAGCCCTGCACTTCTTCGCCCAGATGCGCCAGAAGCTTCACCCAAGAAATCCCGTGCTGATGAAAAAATGGGCTGTGTTGGTCAAAACCGTTTTGGCTTTGATCCCATGTTGGGGGTAGGTCAATTCACCGCCCATTTTAGAACCTATTTTAGTGGGGGTTGGGATGTTCACTGGGGTTTGACCCATGGCCAATATGTTCTTAGTTACTCCCGGTTGGTTGTAATATCTATTATCATGTCCCTGTTTTTTTGTTTTTGTTTTTGTTTTTTGTTTTTTGTTTTGTGTTGTTTGTGTGTTGTTTTTGTTTTTGTTTTTGTACAGGGAATCTATTCTTATCAAACCCCGGTTTGTAAAGGGAATGGATCACTGAACATTGTTATACAGGGAATCGACCGGACATATGTTGTTTTTGGCTGCAAAAGGAATCTATCACTACTGGAAATACTTTGATTTTAAGCGGATCCGCAATCGGAGGTGACCGTAGCGTCCAAAAGTGGCTGGAGCCCAGTTCACTGACTCACCGGCCGCACAAAAAGCAAGCGCCCGAGTGATTTTGGTTGGCCGGTTTCCCGCGGTTTCCTGTTCTCCATTTCCAACCAGGACATTTTTTGTGCGGATGGAAACCCGAGTCACTCCGGTTGGCCGGTTTCCCGCTATCCATTTCCAACCGGGATGTTCCCTGCTGCTGTGGATGGAAATCCACAAACCGCAGCAGTTTCTAGAAACCGTTTTGTGGATTTCACCTGTTCTTTCCCCCTCTTGGTCCTTTTTTAGTAATCTTTTAGTACTCTTTTAACCTTCTACAGGGGAACCACAAAAGGCACATCCAAACCGTTTTCTAGACAGTTGGCATGGATGAAGCCCTCCAAACTTGGATCAACGTGACTGGTGCGGATGAGCAGCGGATTTGGTCCACAGCCCCCCAAGGGCAAAGTGGTTGCATCCAGGGTCGCAGCCACATATAGAACGCGGGGTACCAGGGGTTAGTGGTTCATTCCCCATATGTTTTGGGGGTGCGGTGAAGGGGAGCTCTCTGGTATTTTGGTTGGAGCTGTAGACTTGAACTTTTTGGGAAATGATGTGTTGTTCTCGCTAAGCGGCAAGTAGCAGCTCACTTGCGTATGTCCCTTTCGGGCCACAATGCCCATAGCATTTGTTCGCATCTGATGCAGAAAAGTGCCGGCAACTCAGGTTGGCCTGGGAGATGCGTGGGAACTAAACAGAAACAAGTTACCCTCCCTCCAACAATCATGGAAGCTGGCAGGAGGGTTCTGGAAGACTACTTTCCTTTTGAAAACCCCCACTGTCCACTTGCATGTTTGTTGGAGAAGGGGTAGAGCCATCAAGAAAAGGGTCTGCAAGAAGCTGTAGATCCCGCAAACTGGTTTCCTTTTTGCTGGGGAGGTGGGGCCACAGCCTAAACCAAGTTCACTTCACAACCGAGTTCCCTTCCCGCTATTTTACCAGGACCACTTAGGGCAATCGTCGGCAATCGTGGATCTGTCCTTTGTTGAGGGTGCCCCCTTTTGGGGCTGGTTTGAGGAGACCAAAAGGAGACCCGCTCTTTTTGCGGGTCCCCCATGTTGAGACAAGCCCCCGGTGCTCGGAGGGAGACATGGGGCGGTTGGCCAAGGACGCGGATCTGCCCGGACCTGATCAGCTACGGGGCTGTCGCCAGCTCCTGTGAGAAGGATGCCCAGTGGCAGCTGGCACTACTGCTACTGCGTGATTATCAGCAAAAGAAACCACTTGCGATCGGTGCGATAAGTAGGGAATGAGAAATGGAATGACTCCTATAAACCACCCAACTGGTGGTGTCCTTTATTCGCACATTCCCTGCTCAGCAAGATGAGCGCCCAAATCCGATTTCATTGAGGCAGGCTTTGAACTATGACCCGACTGCCAATGGGTTTTGGGCGCTGAGTTGCTTCCCAAAATGGGTGGCATTTCCAGCTCCCTTCAAAGGAGCGCAAGAAGGGTCGGCGGACAATTCCTATGTTCGATGCTTTGGCTTTATTTGAAGGATGGATCATTGTTTATTGCTTGGTGTCATGAGTCATGAGCTTGAAATGTTCTTTCGTTTGGCAGCAAAAAGCTCAACAACTGAGAGAGGAACCAGGGCACAGGCCCCAAAACACCACCGGCAGATGATCGTTGCGTTGTAGACACATGGCTGTTTCGTTTGCTTGTTAAAATTATGTTAACAAGGCTGTTTTCGTTATACAAAGAAAGACAATTGGGTATATAGGGGCATTTGATACTCACGGACGCCCACGGACAAAGTGACGAAGTCGTCTTAGAATCTACTGGAATTTTGCTTTGGCAGCTCCGCATCGGGAGCCTTCGAGCACGCGGCAAAACGAGCGAGACGAGGGCAGCGAGGGTGTGGTTCCGCGGCTTTTCATCGCATTTGGTTCCCGCAGAGCACGACCTACTTGATGCCATGGGGTTGCAGTAAGGCGCCTATATAATCATTTATAGCCGTGTTAGCAGAACCACAAGTCAGTGATCACAACGGGGCTTGTCGAGGCAGTTTTTGGGCGGGGGGCGTTGCTATACAGTGGCACTGTACGGAAGGCTACAAGTGTCGCAAGTGGTACAGAGGTACAGCGCAAGGATTTATTTGGTGCCTTGGCAAGGCTGTTGCCAGTATTTACAGAACCGACCGAGCGCACAGCTTCACAAAGTGTGATGACACCACATTTTTAAGGAAAGCGCCACCAAGGTACTGTTTGCTTGCATGAGTGGCTACAAACCATTTTTAAAAAAATGAACCAAACAAAATATATAAAAATGTGGCATCCACTTCCATCCGGCTGCGTTGCCTGAGCACGCGCCAGAGTCCCACTTGCTTGCTTCACCAAGTGCCAGATGTGCAGAACTCTGCAATTGAGCAGCCCCCATGCTCGTTCGCCAAATTGTTTTGGTAGGATGTATACTCCTTATTCCAATATGGCGCGCTCGAACAGGGCACACCGTTGAGTGGTTCGTGGCTCTACGACAAGTGCCTTATCGCATCTTATCAGTGGACATCGCGTTGGGTGGTGTGCGTATTTGCACTGGCCTGCGCAGTGTGTCAGGGACTCCCGTTTCGCACCTAGCATTGGAGTAGCGTATTCTCATCAATTTGCCCGGCGCTTCTGCAACCTTCAAATTACAGGGTGTTATCTTGAAGCCCTGTCAACACTGGCAAGATCCAGGCAGCCAGGCAGCCTAGGCAGCCAGGCAGCTAGCCAGCCAGGCACCCAAGTAGTTTTTCAGGGACAGCAGCCACCCTTGGCCTTAATTACCTGGCTGATTCTACTTCAGTCACGGATGTTGAAATCTCTTCTCACGGGGATCATGCAGCGCAGGTCAAGATGACAGGACGGGTGTGATCCTTTATGTTTCAGAGGGCGCGAGCATAAGGGGCTGCTAGATTCGGAGTCCTATTGACCCATCCAAGGGGTGAATCGACTGTCTTCTTCCGTTTGCCCATTTTGGCAAGCATTTTTTTGGGAAAGGCTCGAACCTTTCATTTTCAGCTCCTTGCAACCGGTGTGATGCACCATCTGTGGACCATTATAATTGCTGCTGCTGATGGACCCCAGCTTGCTCTTTGCCGGGGAGGGGGGGGGGGGAAGGGGGGGAAATGTTCTCTTGGGGATTCAGATTGGTCAGGGCGACATGCAAGATCATTGTCTAATGTTTGGGGACTAGTGCAAGACCCAGCCTGAACCGCTTGGAACAATCCAACCCAGTTGTTTGTGGAGAGCCGTCGAAGAGGCGGACAGAGCGACAGGGGTGCCTCTGGCCGCAGGTTCGCAAGGCGAATGGCCGTGAAAGAAGCGCAAGCCCTTGCGAACATACGACAAAGCGCATGAGGTTAACCCCCAAATGTTGGCATTCAGCTATGGTGAATTGGGGAAGGCCAACGGGGACGAAAGACCTAATGACCACCAAACACAACGACTCGCTCATTGCCCCCGCAGAAATCAGTGAAGATCACAGTGAGCCTCCCAACAGCCCATGGCTTTGTCGCTTTTTAGGGGACCTCCCAAAATGGGCTTCCGTTTGGTTCCAATTGAAACCAACCAACCAGTTCACTCAAAAATACAGAAACATATGAGTATTTGTGCTGGGTCGTTTGCTCATAGGGAGGCGCTGCGAAGGGGGAAGTGAGGAATAGGCCCGCTGTTTGTGAGAATCTGCAACCCCACCGATCCCCTGTTTTGTTCGTTTGGGTTTAAGGGTGATCCTACCCAAATCCTTGTGTGAGATTCATTGGATTCAAAGCGGAACCCCTGCAGAAATAGTCCAGGGTACGTATTCTGTATTTGAGTCTGATGCGAACATGGACTTCCAGATTATTCTTTTGGACACCTTAGGCATCACGACTAAAGGTTCCCGAGCGGGCGCAACGAAGGGCTTCCTTATCACATGGGCGGATGGTGCGCGGGTTGCACCCATCCTCGAATGCGAGGGACGCCCATTGATCGAAGGCCACTGTGCGTTGGTTGTCCTTGCAGGACTCAGCGAGGAAGTCAGGACCGGGTGGGCAGGAAACCAAGTTTGTACATTTCAACATGGGAAACAATGTGCTTCTCCCTGCGGGCTCCCTGACTGCGAAAGGGGTTTGCTTCACACATCGATGTGGCAAACTGAAGCAGCTTTGCCTTATCACAGGCCGCCCCTGCCCATTTGTGCAAGCACACCCGGAAGACCAGAATGGTTCTGCTTTTTTGGAGGGTACCCTTGTTTGGGGTGACTTTCAGTGAAACCAGCAGAAAATACACACTTGTTTGGGCCAGTATTTTGACACCCAAATCAAGTAACATCGGAGCATTGAAGGGCTGCCTCTGTGTTTGTCTTTGTCTTCGTGCTTCGGCAGCACAAAAAGATACGAGACAAACCTGAGGATCCGTTTTCCGAACAGGCGCACCAAGGATCTCGACGCGAGGATTCCTAATCGATGTTCGCCAGGGGGAGGCCTCAAAGCGCTGGGGTTTGTTCCGACAAGATTTGTAGGAAGTAGCCCGGGGGTTGCAACTGTTTTCTCCGCGGGGGTGGGGTTTGTGGTAGATTTGCCTGTAAAGGTATGGCTGTTTGTGGGGTACGCATGCTGAGCCAAGGCTGTTTCCACTGTACTTGGTCCTGTTTAATGCAGTTGAACCGGCCTCACTTGAAGGCTTTGGCCTAAAGCTCGATCTCCAAACGCATTCGACTTGGCGGCCCGCTGCAGCTTGGAAGGACAAGGCGAAGACTGAAGCAAAGCAGGCGAGGACAACTTCCTCGGGTAGTCTTCCAATCAGGTTGCTGACATGTTCCCTCTGGGCTTCAACATTACCTTTCTGTTTTTGCGAGGTGATGAGTGGTGATTTTCAACGAAGCTTTTAGGGACGCTGTTGGTCAAAACCAACGGTACCAATTTGGGGTAGGTGCACCACCCATTTTAGTCTATTTTAGTGGGGATTTAGATGTTCACTGGGGGTACGGGATTTTGACCCATGGCCACAACCCACCCAACCCCCTCGTAAGGTCGGGCAGGCGGGAGGTCGGGTGGGCGTGCGGGCACGTGTGCGTGCGTGTGAGTATGTGTGAGTATGTGTGTGTGTGTTGGTGGCGCAGCTGACGTGCCTGGCTTTCAGTAAGTTTAGATTCGGCTTAAAATAGGGAATCTGCTAGAAACTTCTACGGAAAGCTTACAATTTGCAGGGGTCCGTGTGGACAAATGCCCAGAGAAAAGATAGGCACGTTTCTGTGAGATTGCTCCTGGGGGGGATCCCCAAATGAGCCACGTACTCAAAACCCGGGTAGATGAAGGTTAGTACGGGATCCCAGCCAGAAATAGTTGCGGATATCCGCCTCCTTAATTCTTGAAGCATGGTTCTGGGATTACGACCATTTTAATACCGGGTTTTGAGCAAGTGACTCCAATGGCGGTTTGCCTGCTTTCCCTTTACGCCAGCCTGAGGCTACGTTCCAAATCGTCAAATGAACCGCATCGAGCGTCAGCTCCGGGATCGGCGACGACGAACTAGCCGATTCAACCATGGCGTAGGTTGTGTCCTTGGGGAATCCATCATCCAGGTTTTGGAACTGTGACAAATCCTGGGGGGGGCCTGTGTTTTTTGTTTTTTCTTTTGACCTTGAAAATGTTGTTGTTCTTGTTTATGACAAAGCTTCCTTTGCAGGGAGGTCATTTCAACAATTCCGCTTTGACCGATCATTTGGAAACTCGTTTGGAACAATTGGTCCAGTGAAAGCGAGGAAGAAGGAACACTCAATGGGTGCTGTTGACACATCCTGTCCTGCAAACATGACTTTTTCCTCAAAGGAACATTTCTTTGTCTTTGATTCCCTCCTTTTGTTTTGGTTGCTCCAAGACGTGGGAAGCTACGAAGCCGTTCATCTTAGATGACCCCAGTCGAGGGAACGTTGATGAATTTCCCCCCCCCCCCCCGACGCGAGCCATGTGTTGGTCCATGGGTTCTATCTAAGGCTTCCTATTTTAGTCACGTTCCTTACGATCTAGTTTTGAATTGACTTAAACCCTTTGACATTTGCCCGGAGCCACTGGGCTCCGACGTAGTTCAGGGTGGTGGATTTTTCTGGACTGATTAGCAAACAACGGAATGGGCTCCCAACTATGCGGATGCGCCTTTGATCACCCCATGGGGGCTGAACACACAGGATTGATCGGAGCCGAACGATGAACACAGGCGCAGGAAATGGTGTGGTTTTGAAATAGGTTTTGCTTAGCGTCCCAGGTCAAAGCATCCGGTGGTTTTTTCGGTTCATTGGGGAGGGGCGTAGGCCTCCATGTGCTTAAGAATATGTTGTATTTTCCCTTGCTGGTTTTAGAGGGAAATCTAAGTATCACTGTTGGATTTTTCTTTCCCAGAGGGCTGAAGCCGGCTGAAGCAAATGGAAGTAGGCGAGCCCCGTCCCAAGCAACCGGAGCTCCCGAAACGGCAGGCGGCGGCTGAAGGCCGCTTTTCGCAGGCGATCTTCGATGGGTTCGGGGGGGGGGGGGGAAGGAAAAAGCTTACCTTACGGGAAACAACTTCACTGGTCACAGGAGGTTTCCAGAGGGTTTACTTGGCGCCTCATTTTGTTTCCGGATTGCTTCTATTGGATCAGTTCCCCTTTGTATTTCTTTGCTTTGTTGGGGTCGCCTTTGTTTTCCACCAACCAGGCAAACAAACATTTGGCTGGGGTCGGTTCTAATTCCCGCCATGTGAAGAATCGGTTGTCAATATAAACCGTGAGTGGTGGGCTTCTGCGGCTCCGTGTCTCCAACTTGCGTTGGGAATTGTTGTTCGTTTTCCAGTGGGTAAGGGAATCTACCGCTGGATTGTTTTTTTCCCCAGGGGACTCAAAACTCAAAGAAAACATCCAAGTTTCGGCTAGGGCTTGCGGAGCTCTAAGTTGAAGGGACTTCCCCAGCTGGGACAATTTTTCTGCACCCAGGGTTCCACTTTTTGACAACCCCAGAGTGGACTTAAAACCTTTTGGTGCTCGATGTCCACAAAAGGGACACCCCTGGGTTTAAGTCTGCCTTGTAGTCAAAAAACGGAGCCCTGTATGCACCAGAAGCTATGTTCAGTTGGGGGCAGCTGGGGTAGAGGAGTGTCGAAGTAAACCCCTTGGTTTCTACAAGGCGCTTCGACAGCTCGCACCTACGGGGCTTGGGTCTTGATTTGTCCACATCGAGCGGGTGTGTCGCTGGTACGCGGTTCAAGATGGTTTTGAAGAAAACAAAGGAGAACCGGGGAACCGACGATTTTTGAGGCTCCGCTTTTTGGAGACACATCTTTCATACTTCCGCAAACCGCAGGAGAGATTAGCAACGTATTTGGGTGCTTCCTTCGGAGGCACACCATGTAAATCCTTGGGTCGATCCGTCCACTCACGGCAGCATGAGGCTCCTTTTGGGGTGCAGCGTGATATGTTTGCTTTGACAACGCAAGGCAATTACAACCTGGAAGTGCACAGACTTTCCCAAAAGAAATCATCGTTGTCTGCAACACAGGTTTGTTCGGACAGCCGTTTCGGGTAGGCATACTTTAGTTCAATCCATTGTTGCAGAAGACCCACAGTATCATATCCTATCCATTGAAAACATGGATTTGCGCCTGCACTTGCAAAATCTCGACAATTTCTGCTTTTCATTTAATGGTCAGTATCTACCCGATGTGTAAGGGGATGTGAGGAAGAATTAGCGGGCCACAGTCCATGTCCGTTGCCATTTGTTCCATCCCAGCGGATCAGGTGTAGACAGGTTCCCTCGGTTGCCTGCTATACAGGTAAGCGCAGCCACTGGGTCTAACACCAAGGGTGTTTTTTTCTCGAAGTGACAAGTGGCCCAGTTTGACTTCAGGTTGGTTCTCACGATGCGCATCTCAGATGAGTTGCTGAATATTGGCCGTAGCTCCTCTATTTTGAGGGTACCGTTGCCAAGGTTGCTTTTTGCGGCAACCAAAAGAAAGACCACGATTTTGAAGTCTGTGGTTTCTTTGGGTACACAGGAAATACTGTATAGTTGGGGACACTGTGTTTTCAAATTGGGAGGGGCGGGTCATTAGATGTTCATTTAGTCCAAACGTCAACCTCCTTGGGGCCATCCAGTTGCCCTCTGAGCACAAAGGCGGTGTGCCCTTGTCTCCCAGATAGGTAAGGGAACTTCAAAAGCGAGCAGAAAACAAAGCCATCCTCAGTTGTTCAAAGCGAATCGACCTTTTGACCTTTTGGTTTTCCCTTTTTGGTCTATTTTTAGTAGAGGTCCCAAAAGGTTAACCTTTTATTTGCAGGTCCTTTGGGCAAGTGAGAATCAAAGCCGGGAAAAAACGCGAAGATGGGGTCTTCCACCTGCTGTTGTTCGGTGGCTTGTTCGGCCAAGCTGTTGGATTGAACCGAAGACCATGGTCCCCCGGCCAACCACGAGGGATTAGGTATTCCCGAAGGTTCAACCCCCATTAAACGAATGGCAAGGGCCCAATTTGCATGATGACAAACCTGAACGTCAAGAATGGTGTTTATGTTTGTTCCAACAAAAAAACACCAATGGCAACTGAACCAACCCCCCCATTACTTTGGTGGCAACTGCATCCGGTCAAGAATGGTGGTTATACTTTTCGCAAACCCAGTATTTTCATGCTGGTAACTGAACCAACCCCCCATTACTTTGGTGAGAACTGATTGGTCGTTTTTTCACCCCAAAAAAAGCGTTAATGCTCACTGAACCCATCCGCCCATGACTTTAACCTGAATCCCAGGGTCTTCCTTCGGTTTGGCAGCGCTCCGATCTTCGCTTCGGTCTGCGCCACGCCCCCTTCGTTTGGCGCAGGGCTCGAAGCTGAGCATCGAAGAGTTCTCCGCGAAGATGTTTTTGGAGGAAAATTCGGGCGGAGCGGAGGAAGTCTAGATGTTCCAGTAGTGCCCTTTGACCAGCTTTTTTGGAGCCCCAACCCCGCCCCATCCCCGACCCAACAAAAGTGAACCGGTTGGTTGAGAAACCTCGGGGGGTCAACATTATCTAGGTCCCCCACAGTGCCCTTTCTCACCAACTTTTTTGGTTGGGAGGGTTCCCCTACTAAAACAGACTACAGAGAAAAGTTGGTACCCTGATTCTAACCTCTCTACTGGAGGACGTAGAAGTACACGCAGATCCAAGAATTTAAATGCAAAAAACAGAAAAGAAAAAGGAAAACAGCATGTGTTTGTTCATGGGCAAGCAACTTCAGCAAAGAGCATGTTCATGGTTTCCCTTGCTTGAAGTCAAAACGACTGATTTTGTTTTTGCACGTTTAACCCGTGTTGAGCGTCAGTGAGCGTGGTTGTTGGTACTTGGCTGCACAACGACTCATGTGGAAAAAGCACCGACCAATATGACCAATCAAGAAACCCAAAACACAAACGGGAGAAGTGTTGGTTTTGCATGTTGTTTTGATTTTCACGAGTTTTGTTTGTTGGCTTTCCCTATTTGTTTCTGTTGTTTTTCGCTGTTCCAAAAAGCCAAACAGAAGTCGAGGTGTGTTTTCTTGGTGAGTGTCAGCCAAACAACAACCGCAACACCTTGTGTGCTGTCGTGTGTTGCTGAAAAAAAGCCACAACTAGAGCTTGTTGCGTGTTTGTTTGTTTTTTTCTCAGTGCCAGACGGAAATAAAACAACGGATAAAGGCAAACAGCCAAAACAATGAGGGAAGACTAAACAACACCTCGAGAAAACCAACAAAACAGGACTTTTGTCAAAACCAAGATCTCCTCTGAGTTTTGTGTTTTGTTTTCGGTGTGTGTCGGTTTCATGATCCTGGAACCACAGTAAAGGAGTGAAGCAACAAGCAAACAAAACTCAGACTAGAAGTATTCGTTTTGCCAAACGGTTTTGGTTGTGTTGCGTGGTCTCAAGTGGCTTGCGTTGTTTTGTTTTCCCTCAGTGTTGTTTTTTTTGTTTCGTTTTATCCCTCCAAACAGCCAAACAAAAGATGAGTTCAGTTGTGGTTTTCTGCTGAAATCAAAACACGAGCCGCAAAAACTACGTAGCGTTTGTCCGTGAGTGCCTGAAGGTAGGAAAGCAAAAAGTCTCGTTCGAGTTGTTGCTTGTCCTTGTGGAGTTGAGAAAGCAAACAAACAAAACATATGAGGGAAAACCAAACAACACACAAAACTCGAAAACGCCGAAAAGACAACTGTTGGGAAAACCATAACATCTCATTGTTTTGTTTTGTTTGTTTGTTGTTGGCTTTCTTGAGGTTTGTTTTGTTTTGTGGTTGTCTAACTTGTTTGTAGGTTTTGAAGTGCATCACCCAAAAAGAGAACCAACGATCGATGGCTTTGATAAAGCAATAAGTTGCCTTTGATAAGGGCGGAATCAATTTTAGATGTACGCTCCTTACAAAGCTGCTTGCAAAGCTCTTTTGGAAGCCAACTTGTAAAGCTGCTTATAAGGATTTTTGTAATGCTCCTTACAAAGCTCTTAAACAGCTCAGTAGAAAGAAAAAAAGACTCCTAGTAAAGCTCCTTCTGGGCTCCTCTCAGGCTCCTGGTACAACTCCTTTGCCAATTAGCTTATAATGCTCCATTTCCGGCTCATCACAAAGCTCCCCATACGGCCCCTTGAACAGCGGCTTCTAAGAAGGGGAGCCACGGCGCCTTGAAAAAGCGCGTCTGCGGCTTCTGGTAAAGCTTGTTTTCAAGCCACGTATCAAGCTCCTAAGGCTCCTGCCAAATTGGATTCTAGCTCTCTCTGAATCAGAGTGAATTTCTGAAATCTAAACTTCTATGTTGAGTGAAATTGCAGGAGGCTCCTTTCCACATGTGAAATGAACATTGACTGATAGAAAATGCAGAGTTTAATGAGGAAAGAGTTCCATTAGACTTCTATCTTAGATAAAGCATCCATTCTACGAAAAGAACTTAACAAGGGAATAATTCACATGTAATTACCATGTAAATTTAAAGAATAAAGCATGGATCCGGTTAATACACAATTAGTTGAATCGTAATGGAATTGAAGAAGGAACTAAGTGCATGTGAATGTCTATTGTATGTTAGAATTCGCGTTTACATGCCTTTCCAAATAGGACGTCAACTCAAGTTAGTTGCAATGGACCTGGAAATTGAACGTCTGTCTCGATTCAGAATTTCAGTAAGAATCCCTTTCCAAACAGGATCTTAGTCAAATCTAAGTTTGATTTAATTGGATTTTGATAAGTCCCAGCATGGGCACTTTTCACTCTTTGCGGACCGGCGAAACAGAGACCATCCCCGACCACAGGGTGACTTTTCCCGACCGTGTTTCGAGGCAAAATTGAAGCCAGACTTGGAAGATTCAGGTATAGGTATACGTATACGTGCTATATATATATATGTATATATTAGCACGCAATTGTTCACTTTGGGGGTGAAGATGTTGAGGGGGTGGTTTTGGTTTAAGGGGGTTCTATTGAACTCGAACTTTGGTTAATTTTCAGGCGGTGTAGACCCAGGCTTCGCTTTCGCCAAAGCCCTGTCGCCCTTCTTGAAAACCCAAAAGGGGCATGTGAGCTGTCTATGTTTGTTAATGGCTTCGAAGATCACCTCTACTTCGTGGTTCCCAGCAATCTGTTAGGTTTTTAGGTTTTAAGGTCTAGTGATAGTTTCCATTAAACCACCAAAAGTTAAACTTTTTTTAGGGAAAGTGAGAAGAGCCAGTTTAGGAAGCTTAGTATTAATTGAGTGTCTTTTTGGTAAGTTGAGGTTTAAGGTTGGATATGCGAGGGGCTGGTGCCAAAAAACAATTCAGGGCTGAGCACGTGATCGGGAAATGGATGGCATTTTACAGGGGAAGCTTGGTTTAGGACCCTGCAACTTGCTAGTTGTTAGCGCAAAAGGGGATTAAATGACCCTTCAACCAGAGGGAATCCTTGCAGGGAGTTGTGGGGCAATCCCAGATTGCTTGCTGAAAGCAACAAGGCACACCAACCAGCCGCCCTCCCCTCCACTCCACTCATTCGGCAGTGTTCCACAATTCAGGACGCCTCTTCAAATTTCTTGTGGCAAAAACGAGGCCCGCCGTTATTGGGGACGTCCAATTCGTTCAGTGCCAAAAACGCAGCCCACCAGTTGGACGTCAAATTCCTGAGCCCGCCAATTTTGGGACGTCCCCGTGTTCGCCCGCTTTGTGGAGCGCAGCTTTTTCCGCAAGCTTTGGCCGCTTCGGCAGGCCTTCTCCGAGAAGGGGCGCAGGGTCAAAGCCCTGCAGGGGCCCTGCGGCGCTTCACCAACCACGGGTAAAAAGGACGCCTAGACTCGGAGTTGGGTGTGGATGGTTGAAATCGAAATCACAACGTGTCTTGGTATTTACGTTTGGGAATCGAAACATTCCAGGGTTTCTGAAAGGTTTGAGTTTGGGGTACACTTCAGACCACACTGAGACTTGGGGGAACAAGGCCTGTAGCCTCTTAGACTGCAGTCTTACATACTTCAGTCTGTAGGTATAGTATGCCTATACTCAGCATAGGTTTTGGCCGGGAAATATTCTTCCCCCCACGTCTACTTATACCTATACTCCAGTCTATTCAATGCTGAAAAAGCCTTGAAACCAGACCGTGTTAAAACCAGGGGCACTTTCTGGGAGCTGGATGTGGGAGTCGCCCACCGGAAAATCGGAATGCCCATTTAGGAAGCTTTCACTTGGAGGAGTGTTTTTCTTCCGGGTAGGAGTAGAAGTGGCAACTCACCCCTAATTCATTCTCACATTCTCAGAGCGGAAGTGCATACCCCTTGTTCGCACGGCTTGGTTTTGCCAAGCTTGAGCTCTATGCCCAAAGGGGAGGGTGTTCAAGCGCACCCTTGCGAGTCCGGAGCACAGATGTGATGTCCGAGCCAAAGCGCTTCGAACAGCAAAAAAAAACAGGCGGGAGCTCCAATGGCGATGAATCGGAAGCTAGCTATCCTTGGCGCTGCTTCTGAAGGTATCAAAGCCATGAGGCCCATGCAATGTGGAAATAAAGAGGTTGGCCTGAACATTCTTTACTGCAATAGTGCTATATACATACGTTGCGCATGACAACCGTCATAGTGATCTATGCTGTATATGTGATGCATATTACTACATGGACACCGTTTGGCGAAAGGGATTTTATGCCATACATGGAACTTCCCAAGGATTGTGGCAAATTGATCAATGGGTGCGGTGGAAATCATGCAAAACAAGTCGCATCCCGTCCGCAGATTTGGGTTTCATGTTGAGCACCGCTTCACTGGCTGAAAGTTAAGCAACTGGAGCTGCCTAAACGATGCAGCCCTTCTGGCATCCTATTGAACTCGACTTGACACAATGGTACTAGAATCTTGGGTGATGCTCGCAAGTGTCTCTGGCGAACTCCGGAACCACAAGCAACAGGACGCTGATTATGTATTAGGTCACATGGTCGCCAGCAACCGGTGCTTTGCAATATGCCTTCGAGCTTGACCCTTCGGCGATTGCAGGGTTGGTCGGTTGGTCAACACTGGCAAGATGTTTTTTTTCTGAAACTCAAAGCTTTCCCACCTAGACCTAGCCTTCCAGGCAGAAACTATTCAGCGTTGGGCTGACGAAATGTCATTGATCCACTTGTGTTCTCCTTCTTTGGGGGTCGCCTGCGAAATCGTTTGACCCAAGCGCCAAGCTTGCAAGACTCTTTGACGTGTGAGGTCAACGATGATCGAAGAGGCGGCTTGGGGCAAGAACCACGGCCGGGCTCGCCTTCCTGTGAGCCTTCTGACTGGATATGTTTGGTGTTTCCGCTTTAAAAAAGGGATGGCCGATCGCATTGAGGGTTGCCAATTGCATGGGGCCTCAATTATATATTTATCAAAAAAGGTGTGAAACCGGGTTAGCTATGTAGTATGGGAAACCGTCCATTCGATTTTTTGGCTTAAGGAAAACCAAATTCAACACCGAAGTCCAGTGTGAGGTTGTCTCCCTGTTTGTCACATACCCTCATCCAGCTCACCTCCACAATGCCACGGACCATTGTGTGCCTCTTGACCCGGGTCACTCTCAACTGCTGGATCTTGCACGTGCAGCTAGGTCCCCCAGTGCCCTTTCTCACACCCCTTTTTGGGGGAGGGTTCCCCTGCTAAAATCGACAAAACCGGAAAAAAAAAAAAAAAAAAAAAAAAAAACGTTGGTACCAACTTTTTCTAACCTCTCAAATCTGGAGGACCTAGGCAGCAGTTGCCCTGCACATTTCGTACGCAGACATTGGCACCGGGGGAAGTGTTCAGTGAGCAAGCGTGAGCAAGCCCCACGCCCGGTGCCATCCCGCTCCCTTCTTTTTGAATTCACAGCTTTCGAATGAACGAAATTCTCGGGGCCTTTAGTTTTTGGATGCACGGCTAGAGCCCCCGGAGCAAGGCTTCCAGGCCGAGGCATCCTTGTTTTCGGCCGTCAGGGCCGTCAAGGGAGCTCTCGGCCCAGAACGGGAATTCTCAACATGGCCGATGCACCAAGGAAATCCACCGGCGCCTTCTGGCAAAAGTCGCGCAGTCGCGCAATGTTCTTGGGGTTCCAAGTCTTGTTTTGCGGCAGAATTTCAACACGTGGGACTTTGGGCGAGCTTTGCGAGAAAAACAAAAACGACAACCCCAAAAACGCACCGTGACACGTAGAGTTCCTGGCTCTTCCCTGGACAAAGACTACAATGAGGTTTGAAGGGAAGCCGAAAGGAAAGACGCCTTGTTGGGGGTACCCGTATTTTGACCTATGTCCTTTGTGGGGGGCTGCATGTTTGGAACCACCCTGGTATCCTTGGTCCACATCCCGAAAGGTTGTTTTAAAAGGGACGCCAAAAGGAAAGCCACATGTTGAAATGTTCCCAAAAGACCCCTTTACTCAGTGTCCGAAAACCTGTTTACCCTTGCTGGTTCTCAGGGAATGAGCGAATGCCCCCCCCACACCTTGGTCATTTCCTTCCAGGGGACCCCCCCCAAAAGAAAAGAAACAAACCAAATAGCAACATAATAACTAAGAATAAACATATGAATAAATAAGTGAATACACAAAAAGTATTTGTGCAGTCGCTCATTTAAAATAATAAAATGTATCTTTCCTCTCGGTCGCTTCCTTCATTTCAACACCGAAAAACCGAGATGACCCCCATATCTTGCCAGGCCGAGCTGCAGATCAAGCACCGAGAGCAGACCTGCCAGCAGATCCAGGCCGGCTGAGGGCTGAGGCCGTCAGGAACGCGCGCAGCTGCGCCTGCCGTGGTCTGGCATTGGGCTGAAGTGAAGTGAAGTCATTGGGCTGGTGTCTTGGGGACCCCCCCCCATCATAGTGCCTAGGTAGCCAAGTTGCGGTCGCTTTTTTTCAGTCACTGTTGCGATCGGTTTTTTGGGGGCAAAGTGCATGGGGAAAAAAAAACAGCGCAACTGGACCGCCCCAGGTGGCTTGTTTCTTTTGATCCAGGCCCCTTCGGTCTTTAAGCTGTGGTTGTTTTTCCAAATTGTCCATTTCAGATGCAGCACGTGTTTTGCAGAAGACCCTCCTGCAGCTTGCATTTCAGCTCCTATAGCTGATTTTGGCGAGCTGGAGAGGTGGCCGAAAGAAGGAGCCACTCAGAGTTCTGCAACGAACACTCCGTGTGTGAAGACTTGTCCAATAGCAACATGCGCGTGGCGAGTCTTTGTGGTGTGGACTTGGGATACACTTCACATTCTGTGACTTAAATGAGGTGTGTGTGTGTGTGTGTGTGTGTTTGCGAGTTGTGTGTTGAAAGGAAAGCCGCCCCTATGTCGACACAGCCAAGTGGGTGGGGGCCCCCAAACACCCCCAAAAGCAGAGCAGAGCGACTCGAGGTGACTCGAGGTAAGATCGATATATGTTTTACATGTTGGCATGCCATTTACGTTTGAGGTTGCAGGTGTTGGTTGCTGGTGAAAAAAGGTGTTGCGAAGCCAGCAGGAATGAAAATGATCAATTGTCCAAAACCCCGATGCACAAATGAATGCTCAGAAGACACCACAACTTGGGCCGTTCATGCTTAGTCTACGGCCATATGATTTGCACCTTCTAATACGTTGCTTTGTTCGTATGTCGTGCGTACATGCTATTGATATACTATGTATGATGGGAAGTGGACATGTGTCAACGATCCCGATGGAAATACTCAAGCAGCACGTAACGCTTGGAACATAGCGTCAACCTAATTGTGTTTGTTCCTTCATTGGGAAGTTAACACTTGGAATCATAAAGGATTATGAGTATTTCATCAGATTTAGCTCTTGAATCTTCGGTACATAAGTATCAATCCTTTGCACGTATCAATAATTGGGAACCCGCTTCGTGGACAACATTGCCTCACATGACGTTCTCACGATATTCCTCGAATAATGCCTGACTTGTTTGGATGAGGAGTTGTACAGATGTGGCTGGTCCTATGTTTTGAGAAGTCTCCAGACGTGTGTTGTCCTAGAGGCAATGGCTCACCATCTGACATTGACAGTTCCTCGTGATATGCCCTTGGCATTTTCTTAAGTCCAATCGCTTTGGACTAACAGCCCGAACCTATATTTCCGTGCCCTCTTTTTCGTTGGTATATTGGGTGACAAAGGGCGGCAAGGCGCAGGTGTTCTGCACAAATGCTCGCAAGATCATTCTCTTGGCTCGCTCCCGACCCCACGAAGCTTCCCGTTGCGGGCTTGCCTCATTGTCCAGTTTGTCTGTGCTGATTTGGGTTTGTCTCAAATCAGGGGGACCCCAAACTGTATCCTTTTTACCACCCAAAAAGTGTGTACCTTCCAAAAAAGACCAATTGGGCACACTGCACCATCCAACTGCTGGCAGGTCCTTCCATTTTAGATTTTAGATCTCTGATCCGAGGCACCCCTGGCTCCTTTCTCAAAAAAGAAGAAAGGCGCGCCCCAAATACCCTACCCAGACTTGCAGCAACATCCGTCCATGGCTCACTTCCTGAGAACTTTTTGGGCAAACCGTGTTCAGTTTGGTTACTTTTTTTGGGGCCATCCACCCGCAAAGTGAGCTGGGGGGTCAATTACTCACTGAGCTGGGGTTAATTACTCACCGAAAAAGGCTGTGACCCAGGATTTAAGTTGAGAGGCCACGGTGTCTCAGAACAAGTTGGAGCTCGCACACCTGGAGCTCGACTTGGAGTGGCGCGGTCCTCGAGTCGGAAAAAACCAAAACCCGGAAAATGGCCGCGCCGAGCTCGTCCAGTGACACCCGGACTGGTTTCTGAAATTGGTTTCCTTTCAATCCGAGGTGAAAGGGGCGCCCTCAACAAACCGCCGCGCGATGTTTCGGGGTTTTTCAAGGGCTGCAATTGCGCTGGCTGTCCGGCAAGGGAAAAGGCCACCGTGCCCCGACGAGGCTTGAAGCGACGGTATGAACGCGAAAGAGACTGACACGCTCGCAGACATAGACGCCAAAAGCGCCCACCGACACCCACCGGATCTACACGCATCCGCATTCCAAGAGAGTTTTGCAGCATCCGCTCAACAGCATCCGCCAGCCATAGCACGCGGCCATTTTGCAAAAGGTATGCACAATGCGACACGCCAAACCACGCGTAGAGCGGGTCACCCTGGAAGTGCACGCGAACCTGCGCGTTCAGCACCGACGGATCACTTGGGTCATGAGATTAAATTCCTGGTCTGTGAGCAGCTGTGTCGATCTGTGTTTCCTGTGTGTTGGCGTGGAGCTCGCTGTGGCCGACCCTAGGACAACCTCCATGAGAAAACGGTTGTTGCAGCGGGCCGGTATGCTGATGATGTATGCAGGCGGCTCGTGAGGGGTCAGTTTTTCGGCGGGTTTGGTTATTCTACTTGCTCTATCGCGATTCATGATGGCTATCCACATTGATTCGACACCGATATAGTCAACCCTCTTGCAAAGAGTCATTAGATGATCATAGATGACACGTGGGTTTCGGCAACCGTGCAACGGGAGCCCTTAATAAACCCGTCCTTTAAGAAGAAGAGGTGTCATGAATCATTCCACTTCCAGAGGATCCCCCCGCCTCCCCCCTGCTATGGATGGGCATGAACCAGTTGGGATGGATGAAACCCTATGAATATTCCTGGAATAAACCAACCAGTGCAAGATTTCGCCTCCATGAGTATATATATATATGTATAGGAACTCCTATTGCCCGGGTTTCTTCGTCCGGCGGATTCGGGGTTCAGGTTCGCCATGGGTTTTTCTGAGGCACCAGTCCGCTCTGCAGGGCGCAGAGGAGAGGCGCAAGGAGCTTCAGAACTCCCAAAGGCGCCGACTTGGACTTGAGGGGTGGGGTTCGAAGATTTTTTTACGTGGGTTGGCTAGGTCCCACAGCTAGGTGCCTTTTTTCACCCTTTTTTGGAGGGGAGGGTTCCCCTGCTAAAATAGACGACCGAAAAAAATATCGGGCACCCGTATTCTAACCTCTCTACTGGAGGACCTAGGGTACGTTGGTTGGGTTGGGTCAATTGGGTTGGGTATGGTTGGGTGTGTTTGGGTGCGGTTGGGTTTGGTTGGGTGCGGTTGGGTTTGGTTGGGTGAGGATCCCCTTACTTGCTTGGAAGGTGGATCAACCTCAAAACTGCGCGTACATGATGCCTCGTCAAGACTCACACCCATCTCAGCATGGGTCCTGTTGATCAACAGGCACTTTCACACCCAATGAAGGTGGGTGGGCATCCACCCAATGTAAGGGGTGTCTTTATCATGGTTTCCCGACGAAAAACGATCAGAGGGGCCGAGTGAAATGGAGTCCGGTTGGTGTATCGCCGTTTTTACGGCACCGAATTCATTCGGAGACTGGAAGTCCTTGAACCACCCCCCCTATAAAATTAAACAGGGGTTGTTTCTTCAGCAGCAACCTCCAACAGTGGTCTGATTCCCCACATTTCACCCAGGGACCCCCCCAATACCCCCCCGAAAATTCGTACACCGGGGTCTGATTCCCAGAAAAGCAAACCGCAGGGTTGATCTATGACCTGTGGTTCTGGAGCGCCTTCGCCAGGAAGCTGCTGGGCACCTTGCACGGGAAGATGTACGAGCAGGGGCCCCAGGCGAAACGGACTAGGGCTAGGTCCCCCAGCAGCCCTGGGCCGGGTAGATTGTCTGCCTAGGTGCCCTTTCTCTCCCCTCTGTCGGTTGGTGGGTTCCCCTACTAACATAGACTACAGAAAGAACAGGAAGAAAAATGCTTATTCTAACCTCTCTACTGAAAGGGTACCCGTATTCTAACCTCTCTTTTGGAGGACCTAGGGCAACCCAGCGGAACCCCACCGAGGACTCCGAGCGCGCGATGGTTTCCGCCGAAGCGGGGGCAAAACCCAGCGAAGGCTTCCATGAAGGCGCTTTGCCGGTTTTTTGGATTCGGTTTGATAGAGTTGGAGGTGTTATTAGTTTTATAGATTAGGTTTTTGGAGTTTTGAGACCGAATTTGAGGGTTGCCCAAAGGATACTCCCCCAGCTTCGTCCACAAACGAGGGTTTTGGGATTCTATGTCCGATCGCAGGGGAGCAACCTTGTATTTCCAGTTCCGTTGGGCAAGTGCGCACCACTTCTGGAAAGTCAAGAGACGACATTTTTCTGGAAAGGAGTAGGTAATTGGGGGTTGTCTCCCCGCCAAAATCAGGTTACACATCTGGTTGGTTTGGCCTTGATCCAAGACATATGCAACCACTGCCAGAGAGTTAGACAAACTCAGTTGCCCACATCGAGTCGACCGGATCTGACCTGTAGGCAACAATCCCCCCCCTTCATCCCTTGCACCGGAGGGTCGACATCGCCTGAGGATCTCAGATGTGACCGGCTCGCCGAGTGCGTTGCTGGCCTCAGGGTGAGTTGGAATCCCTTCCGTTCTCCGACACCTCTGGGGTTTCCAGCGGGAATAAGACACATGGCCATGGGTCAAATTCCCGGTTAGCCCCCAGTGAACATCAACCAATCCAACCACTAAAATAGGTTCTAAAATGGGTGGTGAATTCACCTACCAACCAAAATGGGATCCCATTGGTTTTGACAACCACAGCCACATCTGGGTTGCCCTTTGTTTTGCGGCTAGGAGTGTGGAGATTATTCCTTTAAACCCCCTGCGGCTGGGGATGGAACCAAGCATTTCGGTGTGTGTTGTTGAGACCTTAGTGTCAGGCAGAAGGAGATCCACAAGGCAGGCACACATTCTTTGCCCCCCCCAATTCTGTCACATATATACTAGGTCCCCCAGTAGTGCCCTTTGACCCTTTCTTGGGGGAGGGTTCCCCTACTAAAATAGACTACAGAAAAAAAACGGGTACCAACTTATTCTAACCTCTCTACGGGAGGACCTAGTATATATATATATATATGTCAAGGGAGGTCCCTTTCTAGGGACATGCTAACGTCCTTGTTGCCCAAGTCGATATTGTGTTTCCAAGGGCAGGACGTGACGGAGATTTCTGGAATGGCAGGTTGAGCTAAGTTCCATTCCATGGAGAAGTGCCCCTTGCGTCTTTGAAGAAAGACCGAATCTCAGGAAACCCTGAGTTGGTGGATTGGATTGGTTTGGATTTGGATCAAAACCCCTGGTTCTTGAGGAAAACTGGTGTCACCACCAGAGAGGTTGGGTGTGGTTGGGTGCTTCCCCCACTAAAATTGACTAGAGAAAAACGAAAAGGACAAAAAAGCTTATTCTAACCTCTCTACTGAAAGGGTACCCTCATTCTAACCTCTCTACTGGAGGACCTAGGTGATGGTTGCCTGCAAGCGAGCGAGACATTCTTCCCCGAGGCCCTCGGCGACAATGTATCCCTCTTCCCCAGGCGAGGTGTTGGGCGGTTTGTGGTAGCGAGCTTCTTCATTATTATTATATTATTATTTTAAACAAAATTGGGGGGGGGGGGGGTGTGGGAGGGAGAGTTGGACTTTTCGGAGTTCTTCTTCTTCTTTTGGGGCGGAGGGCGGCGGATTTCCGCGGATTTCGGGGAGTTCGGTTTGGGTTAGGGTCGGGGCTTGGGGCTTGGGGTCGGTTTTCCTTTGATCTCAGGTGCAACCCAGTCCGGTGTGTCACCTAGGTGTGCATTTTCAGGGGTCGTTTGGGGAACATCAGTGCCCTTTTACCCTTTTCTTGGGGGAGGGTTCCCCTACTAGCATGAAAAAAATGGGTACCAACTTATTCCAATCTCTCTACTGGAGGACCTAGTGAATGTCGGGTGATGTAGACTTTTTTTGATGTCGCAGAAGCTTCCATTCCAGGAGTTCGTATCGGTGCAATGAATGGCTTTCTAAAGCGGGCTGCTAAATTTATCGAGTCATCACGTCGATGAACTCGGTGAACATCCGATGGCATGGTGTTATTGTTGAAACACCTCTAGCTAGCTGACGTCACAGCGCCAGTTCGCTATGCAGATGATGGAGAACAAGTTTGCCCTCATTGTTCTAGGGGAAGCTTCCCCATTCTTTCCATCAAAAACCCAGAGAAAAATGTGAGTGTGCGTGTGTTGCGTTGTGTTGTGTTGTGTTGTGTTGTGTTGTGTTGTGTTGTGTGGTGTTGTGGTGTGCTGTGCTGTGCTGTGTTGTGTTGTGTTGTGTTGTGTTGTGCTGTTTTGGTGTGTTGGTGTGGTGGCGTGTGTGTGTGTGTGTGTGACTGCTCTTGCTGTTCTTTTTCCTCGCTGTTCTCACTGTCCTCGCTGTTTTGGCTGCTCTTGCTGTCTTTTCTCCTCGCTGTTGCCGCTGTCCTCGCTTGTTTGGCTGCTCTTGCTGTTCCCGCTGTTGTGGCCGCTCTTGCTGTCCTTTTTTCTCGCTGTTCTCGCTGTCCTGGCTCTTCTGCCTGTGTGTGTGTGTTTGCGTGTTTGCGTGTTTGCGCGTTTGCCTGCGTGCGTGCGTGTGCGCGTGCGTGCGTGCGTGCGTGCGTGCGTGCGTGCAGGGGTGTGGGTGTGTGTGTGTGTGTTTCTGTGTGTGTGTGTGTTTCTCTGTTTGTGTGTGTGTGTGTTTGCGTGTGTGGTTGCGTGTATGTGTGTGTTTGCGTGTGTGGTTGCGTGTATGTGTGTGTGTGTGTGTTTCTGTGTTTCTGTGTTTTGTGTGTGTGTGTTTGCGTGTTTGCGTTTGCGCGTTTGCGTTTGCGTGTTTGTGTGTGTGTGTGTTTTTGTAGGTGTGTGTCTGTGTGTGTTTTTGTGTGTGTGTGATTTTGTGTGTGTGGTGTGTGGTGTGTGGTGTGTGTGTGGTGTGTGTGTGTGGTGTGTGTGTGTGTGTGTGGTGTGTGTGTGTGTCTCTGTATGTATGTATGTATGTATGTATGTATGTATGTATGTATGTATGTATGTATGTATGTATGTATGTGTGTATGTATGTATGTGTGTATGTATGTATGTAGGTAGGTAGGTAGGTAGGTATGTATGTATGTTCTAACGTAATGTAATGTAATGTAATGTAATGGAATGTATGTTATGTATGTAATGTATGTATGTAATGTAATGTAATGTAGTGTAATGTAATGTAATTTAATGTAATGTAATGTAATGTAATGATGAACTGTAATGTATGTATGTATGTATGTAATATAATGTAATGTAATGTAATGTAATGTAATGTAATGTAAGTATGTAATGTAATGTATGTATGTATGTATGTATGTATGTATGTATGTATGTATGTATGTATGTATGTATGTATGTATGTATGTATGTATGTATGTATGTATGTAATGTATGTATGTATGTATGTATGTATGTATGTATGTATGTATGTAATGTATGTATGTATGTATGTATGTATGTATGTATGTATGTCGGTATGTATGTATGTATGTATGTATGTATGTATGTATGTATGTAATGTATGTATGTATGTATGTATGTATGTATGTATGTATGTATGTATGTATGTATGTATGTATGTATG